>JARHVA010008019.1:542500-570998 GCA_037957365.1 Torreya grandis | reverse complement strand
TAAAGTCTCTTCAAGGGGACAACCTCCAATATCCTCTTACAATAGAAGATTCAATCCTTACTTGATATCTTTACCATGATAATCATCTCCTATATATATACATCTATCTAACCCATGGATGGGTAACCTCCTAATCCAATGTAGGCCGACCATTACAAAATGTACTACTTCCACAAGTTACTCTATTATCCTAATATATTGTACCCATATAACTAAGTGGATGTGTGCCACATGTCGACATCTCCATCAACCCATATATCATATCCCTAGGTACATAACATTCCTTCCCTCCTTGACATGTTTCATCCCCAAAACATAAGAAGAAACCAAATAATGAGTGTGCTTCAAATCATTCCACACTTGTCTCCAATCTCGATCATCTAGCCATCCATATGTGATCTTGGTAGGTGATAGATCTTCGAGCTTGTTTTCAAATTTTATTTTTCTCCTTTGATTTTGTTCATGATCATAATTATACTACTTTGGTGTCCAAGCATAATTATTCCTCTTTTTATTCCATGTACCATATTCAATTGTGCTACTCTGATTCCAACCATGACCATAGTAGGTATTCTTCCATGCATAGTCATAGTGTTTTCCCCATTCATTCCATGTGCCATATTATTTTTTCTTTGGATTCCATGCATATCCATAATGATTGGAAATTTTATTTCCTGTATAGACAAAATGATTATTGTTATGACACTTACTCACCTGGTTCCATGATTGTTTCCTCTCATGATGATGTGGGTGTCTATATACCTCAACCTTTTCCAATACTTTGACCTTATCCACCTTTTCTTCTACCTCTTCCACCTTTTCCTTCTTTGTTTCTTGAGTAGATGAAGTGCTCATTTGTAGTGTGTCTTTATCTATATCATCTGAATCTTCATCATGTTCTTCATCACCTATTTCCATCTTATCCTCATGATTTACATGGATTGTTATTGGTGCCTTTTTCACTATGATATCTTGTAAAGTGATCTTATTTTTTTTATACCAAAACTTCATGAACTTTTTCTGAACATTAATATTCATTGTTCCCAAATTCTCTAACCATGGATATCCAAGAACAATATCAACATCATCCATATCCAAAACATAAAAATCTGAATGCAAAACATATTTTTCCATAATGAGCTTCAGATCTTCAAACATTGAAATATTCTTACCATCTACTTGAACCTCTTTGATATTCTTTTCTTGAACATATAGATGCTTGGCCACATTCATGTTAATGAAGTTATACTTGCTGGTAGGGTTTATGGACACAACCACCTTCTTCTTTTGAATGCATCCATGAAATTGAAAAAATGACTCAGATTTATTTGGAGCCAAATTATTTGAACCCTTATCATCTAATTCTTCTTCTTCTTCAATTGCTTCTTCTACTTATTCTTCTATTGATTCTTCTATTTCTTCTTCTTCTTTTTCTACTTCTTCTACTGCTTCTTCTTCTTGTTCTTCTATTGATTCTTCTATTTCTTCTTCTTTTTTTTTTGATTCTTCTTCTTTTACTACTACTTCTTCTTCTACTTCTTTTTTTATATCCCAACGATCTAAAAAGATCAGTTTCATTTCATTCCATGAAGACAACCTTTCTGTACAGCTCAATCGATCAAACCAATGTAGTGCAGGCCCAGACAAAAAAGGAGTTAATCATCTTTGCCCAAATTTTTTTCTAAAATGATTCTCCAAAAGGAGCCACCATTATCTAGCATCAATATCATATTCCCCTAAAAATATTTTCAACTCCATGATCCACAAAAAAAATTAAGGTTCATGAAACCATAAAATGTCAAAACTGATCCATAAAATCACAAAAAAATCACTCCACACAACTCAAAAAAATTTGAAAATTTTAATTTACTTCTCCTAAATCTTCTTACATCTCCAGTAAAAATTTTGAATAAAAATTACCTATATTTCGGAAGATATAGAAAAATTATTATAAACCCTAAAATAGAAATAAATCCCTCAAAAAAAATCAAAAAGTCTCAATTTTTTTATTGTCACTTATGTGAAATATTCTCTATATCTAGTAAAAACTTTGTGGAAAAATTCACAACCAATCAAAGGTAATTGACGATTCAAAAAAATAAAATTGGGTTTTCGCTCCACAAATTGCCCAAATCGAAGCTCTGATACCACTTGTAATAATCTTGATATTCAATATATGCATAAATAACCTTAAGGTAGGGAAATACCATATAATACTCCTTTAGGAAGGAATAACTCCACAATGTCTCTTCGAGAGGACAACCTCCAATATCCTCTTACAATAGAAGATTCAATCCTTACTTGATATCTTTACCATGATAATCATCTCCTATATATATACATCTATCTAACGCATGGATGGGTAACCTCCTAATCCAATGTAGGCTGACCATTACCCAATGCACTACTTCCAAAAGTTACTCTATTATCCTAATATATTGTACCCATATAACTAAGGGAATGTGTGCCACATATTGACATCTCCATCAACCCATATATCATATCCCTAGGTACATAACATATACATATATACATATACATATATATGTGTATGTGTGTGTGTGTGTGTGTGTGTGTGTGTACATACATACATACATACATAGATATATATATATATATATATATATATATATATATATATATATATATATATATATATATATATATATATATATACATACATATACATATACATACATGCATACATACATACACATACATACATACACACACATATAGACACACACACACACATACATACATATATATATATATATATACACACATATATGTGTATATATACATATACATAAAAATACATACATATATATATATATATATATATATATATATATACACATATACATATACATGTATATGTATATGTATACATATATATATATTTATATATATGTATATGTATGTATATGTATATATACACATATATGTGTGTGTGTATATATATATGTATGTATATATATGTATATATACATATATACATATATGTGTGTGTGTAGACACACACACACATACATATATATATGTGTGTGTGTGTGTGTGTGTGTGTGTGTGTGTGTGTGTGTGTGTGTGTGTGTGTGTGTATGTGTGTGTGTGTCTATATATATATATATATATATATATATATATATATATATATATATATATATATATATAATAACTCCAAACATAGATAAAACAATAAAAAAACTTGTATGTATGTATGTATGTATGTGTACACACACACACCTACATACATACATACATACATATATACATACATACATACATACATACATACAAGTTTTTTATTGTTTTATCTATGTGTTTGGAGTTATTTTCTCCACTATTTGGAAAAAAAAATATGTCTAAAATTTTTTGTAAAAAATTAGTTTGGAATTGCGTCATGAAAAACTAAATATCTTTTCATTTCTTATCAAAATTTAAATATTCATTTTTTTGTAAAAATATGAATGATAGGTAATTAAAACTCAAAAATGATTTGAATAGATTCTATTTATTCAAATAGCTTTTCAATATTAAAAATAAACATTCTGAGTCATTTTGGTACCTAACTCATTCTCCACCAATGGATAATATGCAAATCTGGTTTGAATTTATCCCTAATAGATTTGCACATGGATTTACGTGAGTAGTTCTACATATAAAGGATTTGAATCATTGAATGAGGAATTGAAGTTCCTTCACAGAAATTCTCTTCTCAGATCTATAAGCTCAGTTGGATGTCTCCTTCTTCATGACAATATCAAAGAAAATAAAAACTATGGAAAATACCCAAGGCTCCTCTCTCAACAGCTCGACCCAATCCATGGTCTCCATCCTCACATAGCGACGCTCATCTATGTGGATGACCACAAATTTTAATTACAATGATGAAAAGATAAATATAAGTTTTTTTCTTTTTAGTATCTATTTGTTAGGGCTTGAGTTTTACTGTCTTTTTTCATTATATATTTTTATGTATTTCTTTTAGTTTGGTTTTAGGTATTATGTGGATTTTTTTTAATATTTTCTTATTTAGTTTGTATTATGTTTTAAAGATTTGGATTAATTTTATTGTTTATGTTGGGTTTTGTTTTGAAGTCTTAGTTTAGCTATTTCTAAGTATTAATTATTTATGTCCATAGTTTTTTTTATATTGATTTATTTTTATTTTATAGTATTAAATAAGCTTTTATTTATTAAAATTTTAATTTTGTTGCTTTTATTAAGTGAAGTGTTTAATATGGTTTTGTGATTTTTAGTATTATAAGTAATGTTTTGTAATGTATATATATTTTTTAATGAGATTTGATTTGAATTGTTTAATTGTTGTTTAGATTATGTCCTTAGTCATTTTAGTCAATATTGTCAAAGCCTAAATGTTTATTGCTATTGTCACTTTTATATTTATAATATTTAGTATTTTAAGCTTTTACGAGTCATTTTTATTTTTGTCAAAACTAGAGTGGTTGTTTAATTTTTTAATTCTTTTGTTTGAGTATTGTAAGTGTTAGAGTTGAGAGTCAAGTCCTCTTTAAAATTTATGAAATTTAAATAAGTCTTGAAAGGTAATTTTTAGTAAGGCAGGATTTTCAAAGTCACATGTTTATAATCGAATGCATTATTAATTGAAACCTATATTTGAATTTATCAACCCATGTCATAACTAGGGGGTGAATGTTACGAAATAGTTCTAACATTAATTTTTTTCATATGGTAAAAACTAATTACTATTTACCATGTGTTAGTTACCATGGTTATATGTAAAATTATTAGGGTTAATTGGTTAATAAAATATTGTTGTTAATATTGTATTTTATATTTGGGTTAGCTGGTTAGTTTAGTAATTTATTACATGGATTATAATATTCCCACTTATAGGTAATAACTTCTTATATAATATAATGATATTTTAATTAATAAAATATGGTATTAAGACTGATTAAATTTTGTGTTTGAGCCTTTGGCTTTGGCTTGATAAGGACTATTTTCAATAGAGTGTTGTTTAAAGAGTTTTCTTTTTTAATATCATTGAGATAAGGATGTTTTATAGTAGTTATTGAGTACAAGGTGTCTTGAGAAGCCTAGTCTAGACCTTAGAAGAAGGTATGCATAGTGGAGTTTGGTGATGTAAGTAAGAATAAAATTTTGAGAGGTTTTTACCATTTTATGATCATGTAAGTAAAGTGTATGTACTTTTATAAGTGTTTCAAATTCAATTATCATCTTTCAAGTGCTTAAGAATATTAATATTGGCACTAGTTATGGCATGTAAAGTCCTTGTGATAAGGTATGAGCTTGATGGCTTGGTGAGATGAGTATAAATAGGCATGAATAGATGTAAGAGGTTTCTTGAGCATGCATGTGAGGCATTATATCACTCATGAGAGTCTCAAGGTGATCCTAATGGTTAATATCTATAGATCAAGTATGTAACTATATCACTTCTAGATCCTACTTGGCTTAATGAGGCATCATGATCTATTGTCAAGGCATATGAAGGATGTATGGAACTATTTAAGCATGAGAGAGGTTACTTGAGTATGTGATTAAGGTGGAGAACACATGAAAGAGGCATGAAGGTCAGTTTTAAGGCTTAATGTGATTTTTAGGTTAAGGTTTAGAGAGAAAAGAGAGAGACTATGGCCTAATGAGGGGTCATGATTAGATTTCAAGTATTTGAGCTCATGTAAGCATTTTCATAGGTAAGGTATGTTGTTTTAAGTTTTGCATGTAATTTGAGGTCATAGTTTGAAGGACAAGGCATGAAAAGTGGTTCTTATGTCTCTCGAGTATAAATAATGAAGGATTCTCAACCCAAGAAGGATTTTATTGTTCTCATTATCTCATTAAGCCTTTACATGGTAACCTAAGTAGTTTATTGTAAATGGGGAAAGGTCATAAATCAAAATTCCAAGCATTATTTTTTGGATTAATGGGTTATGTTTTATGAAAAAAATTTATAACTAGAAACATGTTTTACTTGATGTTAAAAATATTGATCAAAAGTGCTTAGGATGGATTGAATTGATTAGGTAAGATATTGGGTATTATAGTGAACTCTCATAGGTACTTCTAGGTGGTATTGGTTAGAAAGAGGAGAGAGAAAATGATGAGATACAGGATTATTTATGAATAAGTTATTGTAAAATTAAATTTTTTTTGGAAGAAGGTATAGACTCATGTTTCATTTCCATGAAGGTTTATAGATAATTTCTAGTCCTCAAGTGTGCAAAATTGGTCATTCATGCTAACTAATCACTAATAGGCCTAATGGTTCAAATAGTGATAATCTTAGGTAGCAATGAGAAGATAAATATGAATGTGTTATCATGAAAGAGTGATAAAACCAACATAATGAATATGGTTTTTTTGGATTGGTATGTCATATTCATGCCTATTAAAAATCTTGAAAATTAGGTATAATGCTGAAAATGATGAATCCAAAATGGCTTGTCTAGCTTTATAATGACTGTGTAGTGAGGTCATCAAATTAGCTTGTAAGACCAATAGTTTTCACTAGACCATGTGATGTTTACATTTTAAATATTTTTTGTATATGTCACAGGATCATGTTTATGTATTATAATTAGTGGAAAGTGGTCATATATGAGTTCAAGGTCAATATTACCATGACTGTGCTTTAAGGTAAACTAATAGTTCTGAGTAAGCAAATGAGTTTGAGTCTTTATGCCTTGAGTTGAATTATATAATGAACATAGTGTTTTTTGTTGTGAATTGAATGTATTGTTCATGATTTTTTTTAATTTTGGAATCTAACATAAGAGGTTAAAAATTTGAATTCAAAATGGCTTATTTGGTTCATGCAAGACTATGTGAAATAAGGTCAGAAGATTTGTCTGCAAGACAAATGTTAGATATTAGAACTTATGGTTATTATAATTGAGGTTGTTATAAATATATTATATAATATTTTTAATGTATTTAGGAACATTGAAAATTTCCTTTAAGGTGTTGGGTGCCAAGTAGTTTCATGACTGGATTTTGACAATCTTGGTAGTTTTGAGTGAGCATACTAAAGAGATGAATTTAAGCCTTTTTGCCTTGAGTTGAAGTGGTTCAAGGATATCATGATGACCATGAGGTCATATAGACTCTATAATTGGAATTTTTTCTATCATTATTGAGAGGCTTAAGTAATTTTGAGCTTCAATATTGGAATCCAAATTTTTGATGTACACGGGTGTTTCATGTAAATTTTTACTTTAAGTTCTCAAAAAGAAAGAAAAGAAACTTGATAGGGGTATAGTTAAAAAAGATGTTTGTTTGTGTGTCCATTGAATTATAATATTTTTAAGAACTCCTATTTATCTTGGGAGGAATACCTACAAATAAGAAATCATAGAAGTTGATTGGGTGAGTGGTTAAAGCAATTAGCTTGTTGGTGGAATCTAGCTTGAATTCAATAGAGTAACGATACTCAAGAACTTAGTTGAGAGGTGATAGTGAGTTAGTTCTCAATATGACTAGTCAATTGATCACACTGATGACTTTTATTGATGTCTATTGACCTACAAAATAAACTCCTAAATACCTAAGCTCTTGATAACTATTGTAAATCCATTTAACCTCGCAGGCTCCTCTCTTTTTATAGGCATAAGTAATAGGTAGAAGTCAAGGTGCAACTAGGAAATCTAAATATAATTTGTGCATGAAAAGTATCATAATAAGATTGATATGAGTTATTTCTATAAAATTTTGGTGGATTATTTCATGCCTTTTATTGAGGAGGTACACCTTGAGCATCGATGGTTACCCTAATGGTCACCTTGACTGTCAATGGTCAGGTCCATTTGGTTGCAGGGGATGAGCTTAAGTTAGATAAATGATGATTATGATCCCTCTTTAACAATAAAAAGGATTTAAATAAAAAGTGTTAAGAGGCTCAAGTTCTATTTTTCCTTTGAGAGAGGAAAAATAATAAGCTTTTGATCCATACTTATGGATTATGATGTAGGGATTTGCTTTTTTCCATATTAGTTACATGTTGATTTTCCTTGAGAATGAGATCTCCAATAATTAATTATCATAATTTTAGTTGTTTGTTATAATCATGCTTGATTCATTATTTAAAGACACAAAGATGGGAAAGAGCGGCCAAATGATGATCATCAAGTAGCTCAAGTTGAGCTAAACATTCTTGATGATAATCATCTTCCAAAATATGGTCTCACAAAGATATACAAATAAAAGGTATTTAAACTTCAAGATGAAATATAAACTTAGTTCTAAATACTAGAGAAAAATGTGTAGCACCTATAGGGGTTCAGATGCTAGTATGATATTCCCATAAGGAGAAAGGGATGTGAAATTATTAATCTCGAATTGAGGAACTAACCATTTTGGTAAGCATGTTGTTAAGGGTTTTTTTGAGGCCTTTACTTGTCCATTTTCTTGTGGGTGGTAAGGTGATGATAACCTTATTTTAATTCTAAATACATCACAAAGACCTTAAAATTATTTATTTTTTAATGATTTGCCATTGTTAGTGATGATCTTATGGGGAACACTAAAGTGGTAGATGATGTAATGGGTGATAAATTTGACAATCTTTTTAGCTTTTGACGAGACAAAGGGAATAGCCTCCACCCATTTGGTGAAATATTTGGTCATGGTGATGATAGAGTGATGTCACTATGAAGAGTGGGGTTTAATTTCACCAATAAGGTCTAGACCTCATTGTGAAAAAGTCTAGAAATTGGTAGAGACATGAAGACTATGGCTAGGTGTGTCATGTAAATTAGTGTGTTATTGACACTTGACACACTTTTTCACATAATAAAAATAGTCTTAGTTAAGGTTAGGATAGTAATATCCCAAGTAGAGGATATGTTTAGCCCCAGTGGGTCTATTAAAGTGACCCCCACATATACCATCATGCATCTCTTTGATAGCATGAGAGGCTTTAGGACCATGGAGGTAATGGAATAAGAGAACATCAAAGCCATACTTGAAAAAAAATCCTCCCATAATGTTATAATGGGAGCTGATCTAAATAAATACTCGATGAGCATTCTTAGAGAGGCTAGAGGGAACTATGTCAAGATTAAGGTAGTAAAAGGTTTGTTGATACCAAAGGTCAAGCTGGATATCCTACACATTGAAGATGGTTGGAGTGTTTAACTTGATGTAGGAAGGTTTATTGAGGTGATGGACAATAAATGATAGCTTGGAGTCCAAGGGTGTTGATAGGATCTAAGAGGCAAGAGAAGCCATGGGTTTGGCAAACTTGTTGGTAGATCATGGTGTGGTTTGAATATGGTAGTGTTCAAATGATGTTAAGAGTTTCATGACTAACTATTTGTATAGTTATAAAATCTCATTCTTACACTGGTAAATGTTGTTGACTTGATTGAACACAAGTTGGGAGTCACCAAAAATATTAATTGTGCTAACTCTCAAGGCTAACATGGTTTGGATACTTATTACTAGGGCTTCATATTTAGCCATATTGTTGGTACATTCAAAGTCAAGTTTAAAATATAAAGGAAGTGGTTCACCAAAAAGGGGATAAGGATGATACTAACTCCGCCACCACGCTGACATTTAGAACCATCAAAGAAAATGGTTACATGATTGGTGAAATATGCTTCGGATAGGTTTACAATAGACTCATCTAGAAATTCAAGAGGAGGTTTGTTTTCTATTACGGGTGTGTCAGCCAATTGGTCAGAAATGACTTACCCCTTAATTGACTTTTACTAGAGGAACTCAAGGTCAAAATTAGCTAAAATCATGAGCCACTTGGCCATACAGTGGTTTTCATATGGCTTGGAGTGCATGTACTTGATTGGGTTAGTATTGGTTATGACCAAAGTTTTGTGGCTAAGAAGTTAGTGGTGAAGTTTAGTGGCCATGAAGACTAGAGCTAAGAAATGTTTCTCAGTGTGTTTATACTAAGTCTCATACTCAACAAGTGTGAAGCTTATGTAATAAATGGATTAATCTTTACATTGTTCATCTTCATGGACAAGCATTTCCCCTAGGGAATGATTAGTAGTAGAGATATAAAGGTAGAAAGGTTGGTCATTCTTAAGGGGTGTGAGGACTGGTGGAGATAGAAGGTACTCTTTGAGTACACCAAAGGCCTTTTGGAAATCAATATTCCACTTGAAAGAGATATCCTTTTTCAAGAGGTGATGGAAGGATTGCCACTAGTTAGAGAGCTGAGAGATGAAGTGATGAACGATTGGAGCTTCCCTTATAGACTATGGAGTTGATTACGATTAATTATCGGTAGCATCTCGAGGATGTATTTAATTTTGGATAGGTCCACTTTGAATCCCCAAATGGAAATGATGAAGCCAAGGAGTTTTCCCAGCAAGACCCAAAAAATACATTTCTTGGGATTGATGTAGACATGATAATGGATAAGTCTCTCAAAGATAATTTTGAGAACAACTAAGTGGTCCTTAAGATATTTAGACTTCCCAAGGAGGTTAGCCACATAGTCCTCAATGATTATATGGATAAGGTCATGGAAGATGTAGGTCATAGCATGTTGGTAGGTTGCACCAACATTATTAAGACTAAAGGGCATGAATATATAACAAAAAGTCCCTCGTGGGGTGATAAAGGTAGTTTTGTGTTGATCTTCAAGGGCAATCAATATTTTATTATAACCCAAGAATCTATCTATGAGGGACAACATCTCATGGCTTGCTATAAGATCAACACATTGGTCAATAATATGTATAGGAAAATAATCCTTTGCGAAAGTGAGGTTAAGATCATGAAAGTCCACATAAATACATAGTCCCCCTGTGGCTTTAGTGATAGGAACAATGTTTAAAACCCACTAGGGATAATCAATGGGTTGGATGAAGTTGATAAAGAGGAAGCATTAAAGCTCTTCTTTAACAAGAAGGGCTATGTAAGGATTCATTCATCAAAGTTTCTATCTGACAAGCTTGGCTTCATGATTAGTTATGGCTGGGTCAATACTAGGTATGTCAGTATATGACTAGGTAAATGCAATGTTGTGGTCTTGGAGGAAGGTAGAAAAGACTTGAAGTTCCTCAGTATTGAGAGATTGGCCAAGTTTGACAACATGAGGGTTACTCAAAGAACGTATGTCAATATCCATAGTGGATTAAATCAACATGGCTGAGGTTTTTAGAGGTAAGATTTGTGTATGGAGGAATTAGGTGCACCAAGGTAGGTGAGAATAGAATCATCATCTTGACACTAAATAGTGTTAATGGTATGAGATTCTTCTCCCACAAGTTTAGGATGGGTCAAAGGGATGGATAAGGGTACCCCTTCCTTTTGATGAGTTTACGGGTTGAAGGTGATTATGTTGATGAAAAAAATGTTATGTGGGGTGATGTCCTTATCCTCATACTCAGGTGGAGGGGACATTGGTGAGGAAAGGGTGTCTTCTTTAATAATGGTAGTGGTAGGCTATGTGTATTTCTTATTATTAGGTAGAATTAATATAATTTCATATGTCTCATGAGGATTTTGAGTTTTGATCAAGATCAAAGTGTATGTGCCATGCTCGTATCATCCTTAACTAAACCCTTTCTAGGCACACCTATGGAGGTATATTTTGGCAAAGTCTAGGTTATCCAAGTAAGAGAAGGTGGAGGTGCATGGTTGAGGTAAAGAGGGTGTGGTGGTAGCATTAAGTGGCTTGTCAAGTCCCCCATATATGAAGTTGGTTTGATAGCTGGGAGGTCCCAAAGGAATAATGGATCTAATTTTGGGATCATAACTTGGTTGATAGTTGAGTTTTTTATATTCATAAGGAGTTTAGAAGGCATTAAGGGTGAGGAGATGGTATTATCCAAGGGTAAGGCATTGGAAGGTAGGTTCTAAGGGATCAATGGTGGGTATCTAGTATACAATAATAAATGAATTGGTAGATGCCTCTAGGGAAGGGGAAGGAATGGCTTTATTTTCTATGGTTTAGGGCTTGGTGTTAGATGCTTAGGGTGCTTTTATCAGGGGTAGGGGTATGTAATTAGGTTAATAGGTCATGTTTCATGCTAAAAAAGGGCTTGGGTCAACTTATATGGTGACAACCTAACCTTCATGTTCAAACTTGACACAATGATGGAGGGTAGAAATCACATAACCCATATAATGAATCCAAGGTTTTCCTAGCATAACATTATACCAAAATTCACCTTCAACCTTATAAAAAATTTTGAGGAACATGTGATGTCCTAGACAAATGTGGAGGATAATGCTTCCCAAGGTAGTGGTCATGACATAATTAAAGGATCTAAGGTTGGTTAAAGTTTGGGACATGATATTGTCTAGTAATCTGAGTTGGTCATAGGCATGTGAAGAAATGATGTTGATGTTTTCTTCCTCATTGATAAAAACCCATTTGATGTGGGTTTGGTTGATATGGCTAGTAATAAAGAGAGGAGGATTTAGGTCCTTGGGGTAGAGAGAAGGTATCTCCAAGTTCTTAAAGGTAATAAGGGTGGGGAGTTGGAGAGCACCTATGATGGCCTCTATAGGTCAGGAGTATCCTAATCTAACCTCAATGGGCTATATAGCCTCTATCATGGCCTAGTGATAGTGAGGTGAGGTATAAATGAGCTTGTAAAGGCTCATCTTAGCTAGATTTTGGTGGAGTTGCTTAATAATGACCATCTTAATGGATTTAGAGGGGTTATCCTTAGAGGTGCCCAAGATGATCGCTTTGGGCTTAGTTAAAGATGAAGAGATTGGGATATGGTTTGGTTTAGGGTGAGAAGGTGGGTGTGTCCATGGAATGGACACCTTGGCCTTCCTTTTATCCTTTTTTTGTGATCATGTGAACACATTAATGGTGTGGATAGAGGGAAAATATGTGATAAAAGGTTGGGTAGGTTTCCCATCACTCTGAGGTGAGAGTGGGGGATAAGGTGCGCTTCAGAAAATGGCTATTTGGTGTGTTAGTAGATGGTTTGGGGGAAGTTCATCTAATAATAGGTCATCTTCCTCATAAAGATGATAGATAATGGCTTAGAGAGATTTGTAGTTCTCCATGTCATACCCAAGTGTTATATAATATAAACATATTTGATGGTCGTTATGCTAAGCTAGTTTCAAACCAAGATGATCAAAAGGTATGATAGGAGGTAAGGTGAGGCAAGAGTATTACAATAACCTTTGAAAAATGGTAATATTACATTAATTCATAGCTGGGAAAGGTCTAGAGGTTATGGTTTTGGCTAGTAAGTTGGGTGTTTTGCTAATAATGGGTTTGGTGAGAGGGGTTTTAGGCAAGGTGGTATTTCTAGTTAATGGTTTTGGTTTAGGTATGTTGGTAGTTGGAGTGTTTAATGTTGATAGTCTAAACATTGGAAATTTAGTATAACTAACCTATCAGATAGTAAGTGGGTTGGTGTAACCAAAAATAGTGTGAGACATATGTTAAAAGGATATTTTTTCTCAAGCAAAGTTGAAGGATGAGTTCCCAAGATAGAAGGCAACATGGAGGGAGCTAGAGTCTTATCCATATAGCCTTTCAATGGTTTCACCTCTTTAGTTGGTTTGGGGTGAGGCTTAAGTTTAGGTTCAGATGTGGTTAAATCCACTTTCAAAGATGTGTAGACCAAACTCCATGTAAGGAAGGCACCAAGATTTATGAAGGGTTTGGTTGGCTATTTGATTGCTTCAGATATGATTTCCTTGGTTGATTGATAGGGTGAGGGGTTGGTAGAAGTTTTGATTGGTTTAAGAGGGGGTGGAAAAATGATAGATTGGTTGGTTAAAGGTGTACTAGAAGTTTATGGTTTGTTGATGTAAGGGAGCCCTAACTATTGGCAAAAAGTGGTTTGATCCACTTCTAATTTAAGGCAAATTCTAATTTTTGAACTAACGTAGAAAAAGGCCTATGTATTGGTCTTAATGCCTTGTAATAGATGCAAAGGATAAACTCATAGCATGGGAAGGATGGGTGGTATTTTGGTCAGTTTTCTCAAGTGAGAGATGTAAGGTTTAAATAGGTGGTTTCTCCATGAGAGGTAAAGTTTCTCCTCTAATTATAATGTCCATACGAGTAGTGGTTTGTTAGGTAGTTAGGGGAGATGGTGAATTAGTAATGATTGTTTCCTCAAATATTCTAGTCGAGGTAGTATTTTAGTATTTCAAAGCCTCTATAAGAGAAGCTAGGGAGAAAAGAACCTCCTCAATTTGGGCCTCCAAAGGAGGGGAAGGTGACTCCACCACCTCGATAGATGAGATAGGGGAAGAGTATGTAGATTAGATGCTCAAGTATTCATAGATAAGTGTATCAAGAACCATATTGACCATGTGGGTGTCATGAGAGCTTTCAACTTATATGTCCTTAATTCTGATATTGGCATGGTTGGGAAAAGTATTCCTAAATATGTTAAGATCCTAATTTTGAGGGGCATTGGGGTTATCCAACATGAGTTCACCCTTGTCAATAAGGATCTAGATAACATTCTTGAAGGTAGTACATCAGCTAATGTCATATCCAATTATTTGATGATAATCATAAAGGTCACTCTCATTATACCAAACAAGTGTAGGATGAGAAGAATTAGACTACTAAGGAGGTTTGAACGGGGGAAGATATATGAGGTTAGCTTTTAGTAGTGTCTATAAAACTAAGGCATAAAATTCTCCAAGTGGAACGAACTATTTTTAGTTGCTTTAGTTTGGGTTATGTGCATTTTGGTTAAAGCAATTGGGAGGATTTTGATGATTGATATTAGGTGGTGGGGTGGTTTGAAGGACAATTACATTCGTATTTCCCTTGTTCTTAGTTTTGGTGTTAGTTTGATTACCCAGTTTGGAGGTGGGGGTTTTGTTAGTCTTGAAGTTAGATTTATTTATTTATAAATTCAATTTACCCTCATCTATGGCTTGGTTTTCTAGCTTATGTTCCATGGATAAAGCTTCATTAAAAGTTATGAAGCTTTGGGTATACAATATAGAATAAATATTTTTGGTGCAGGCTCAAGCAAAAATCTCTATAAGTTGAAGTTGAGGCAAGGAAAATGAAATCTGATTAATGAATCTTATCCAATTATGATGAAATTAGAAATGGACTCATCATCTAATTTCCTGATAGAATATAAGTCAGTGATAGAGACATTCTTGGAAATGTTAATGGAAAGGTGATTTAAGAAGACCTGAGGTAGTTGGGTGAAAGAAAATATTGAATGCTTGGTGAGGGAACTATACCAATCAAGTTGAAAGCTAGATAAAGACATGGGGAAGGTACAAAGGAGAAGGGCATCATCATAATAAATCATATAACATACATGTCTAAAATCCCTAAGGTGTTGTTGGGAGTCTTCCTTGCTCTAAAATTTACTAAATTTTAGAAGGTCCCATTGAGGACGGTAATGTCTGATAGGAACAAAGGGATGAATAGGTTCATTACAAATTTGATAATAGGATAGGATGTTATGAGCCCATATAATGGATGACTCAAAATTTTTCATCTTCTTCATGATCATCTTCTTTAGGTTAGTTTAATGTTACGCACCAAAAAGATTATAAGGTGGATACTATGGTTGAGGTTAGGTAACATATTGGTAATTTCTTGGTGGTTGAGGGGTTATCACATTTTAGAATGTGGATGTTAGAGGTTGGGTAGATGAGATGTAAGGGTAAGTATATGTTGGTGGTTGATTAATAGGTACATACCCTTATAGGTTAGGGATGTATCCTAGGTTGGCTAAAATAGGTACATATTGATGGATTCTTATTGGTTGGGCATGAATGATAGTTGGTTTAGTGACAAGAAGAGAAGTAGTGACCTTCATGCTAATAGTTGGTGAATTAGAAGGGATGGACACTACTAATATTAGTAAATGGGTATTGTCCAATGGGTTAGGGTTGATAGAGGAAAGGTTGGTAGTCCTGGTGGTAGGTGCTCTAACAATGAGTGGAGTGTGATTGGTTAATAGTTGGGTTGTTCTTAAGGTAGAGGAATCATTAGTAGGGGAAGATGGTGTAAGAGTAATGATTGGTTACAGAGGTTGGTTTTTAGTTGTGGCATTAAATGGGTTAATGGATGAAGATGCCTGAGTAGCTAAATATTGGGTAATGACCATGGTAATAATAACATCACCCATAAGGTGGGATGGCATACCATAAGGAGGATCTAGGGATGAAGTTGAAATTAGGGCATGGTGAGGGGAGGTGTTGATATAATACTGAATGGAGACTAGGTTGTTATCTAGAAAAGTGGTAAAGTCCATGTCTCCTTAGGGAAATACCTAAGGAAAAGTGGGCCTTCTTAAAGGATGTAGTGAGTTTTCTATTTTGGATATGTACTCCATAGGTGAGGAAGTCAAAGTGGGTGGTTAGTCTAATGATGGGTCTTACTCTGCTAGGTCTCTACATTGTTGGTGTATGAGAACCATGCAAGAAAGAGGGAGAGAATACAATAAAATGAATTTAAAACTCAAATAGATAAAGTCAATAAAAATGATCAAGGTAATCAAGACACACAATAGGAAGTATATTAAGCCTAAAATTTAGTTTCAATTTCACTTTTGGCTTATGCCTTAGTTTATAAGAATATGTGATAGAAGTCGGCTTATAGATCAGGTACTATATAAGTAGTCTATAGATAGTTTCAAGCTATTTAAGTGCTCAAAAGAGTCTGTATTGGAATTTGATATGTGGCTTGGTATTGGGTCCTACCCCCTCACTTCATAAACTACAATGATAAGGGTGTCAAGTGATTTTCTAGTTTATACTGAATTCTAGAGTTTATACTCAATGAGAGAGCTAAGTGGGCTCTCCCCTTGGTAATGACCTCTACCTAGGATTTCTAAGAAAGGGTAAGGTGACTACTAGGTGATGAAATCCTAGTTGGGCCTTGTCTCAGATTTTTTGAGGTTTGATTGATGAAATTGGTTTTGGCTAGTGTGTGCAACAAAAGTGGTGCTATGATAATATTAATGTCCTTTAACTCAAGGGTAAATAATATTAAATTCAAATAAAGGATGCAATTGATTTTAATCCCAAAAGAAAATTTAGTTTAAATTATGAGCACATATAGAGAGAAGAGCATATAAATGCAAAAAAATGTGAGTAGGGACTCTGTGGTCCTATTGAGCATGTCAAAATGTTTCATGTAAATATTTGCTTTAAGTTCTAATAAAGAGAGAAAATAAACTTGATAGGTTATGGTTGAAAAACCTATTTGTTTGTGCACATGTTGAATTAGAATATTGTTAATATCTCCTCTTTGGCTTGGGAGGAAGACCTATAGATATGAAAGCATAGAATTGATTGGGTGTGTGGTTGAATACGTTACCTTGTTGGTGGAATCTAGCTTGAATCTAGTAGAGTAAAAGTACTAAATAAATTATTTGAGAGGCAATGGTGAGTTAGTTCTCAATAGGATTATTGAATTGATCATGTTGATGATGTTGATTGATGCTAATTGACCTATATAAAAAACTCTTAAATACTTTATCTCTTGATAATTATTGTAGATCCCTTTGACCTCCTAGGCTCCTCTCTTTTTATAGGCACAAGCAACAGGTGGAAGTCAAGGTGCAACTAAGCCATCTAAATATAATTTTTCCATGAAAAGCCTCATAATAAGATTTATATGAGTTATATTTAAAAAATTTTAGTGGATGATTGCATGCCTTTGATTAAGGAGGTGCATCTTGACTATCAATGATCAGGTCCTAAAGGAAAAAAGGGTTGAAGGCTAGGTTGAGCCTGTTTGTGGAATTCATTGTGGATGTTCTTGGTTAAGCCATATTGGTGCATATTTGATTTATTATTTTTAGGAAAATTAGTGTTTAAATCCTAAATAATAAAATGGTCTTAGTAGGATAAAATCAATAAATAATATTCCAAGTTAAATTTAATGATTTGTATAATTTATTTATAATTATATCTTTTCTAAAAATAGTAGTGAGAGAGAGAAAAATAAAATTTTCTTATTATATGCTAATATGACTTAGACAAGGTCTATAAATTTGTGTGTAGGACTAAGACACTATCACAAATATAATCATGAAATTTATTTTATGATTGGATAGGAGTTCTCAAACTAGACACCTTGGTCTCCAGTGCTATAGTCCTTCTCTATCACTATTGTCCTAAGGATTTAAGATTTTTGGGTTTCATTTGTCTGGTCAGTGTGAGCCTATGTAATAAATTTTAGAACCTCTTTATTAATAGAGATCTTTTTAGAGCTAATTCTTTATGTACTTGTATCTTTTATGTAATTTAATCAGACTTTGGCAAATAAGGAAAAGGGGTTTGTGTGTAAGATGCACTGGACATGCTTCACACCCCATGTGTGGGCACATTGCCTACATACCAATACTTTGAGGAGGGATCAAGCCATATTTAGTTCTCCTTTTAAGATTTCTTGGTGCAAAAGTGAATGAAATATAAGAAATGCTAAAACTAAGTATGCCTGAGATGGCTAGGGACTGTTGTAAGAAATTGAATTGGATTGAAAGTGTATAGTTTATCTCTATGCAGATAATAGGAAATATTTATTGAGTGGTATTTCTTGTACTCTTACTTGTTTAAATGATGTTTTCAAACCCCCTCCAAATGATCTTTGAGTGGGAATATATATGGATTTATTGGTCGTAGGTTAAATGAATTTTTATTAGGATGACATGACTGAAGATAAGTATCTAGAAGGAAATGAACATTGGGGCCTAAGATGCACTTGGACAATAACACCAAAAGCTAGATACCCCAGGTTCTGATAGTCATGTCCAAGTTGGGTGTTATTATCTTGAGTTAACAGGGCCTAAGGGGATTGATTAGTCATGAGTAGAGGGTCTTGGATCAACTAGGATAAAGTTTGGAAGGCCATAAATGATTGGGAATTAGTAAAAGTAATCCTAAGTTGGTCATGAGAGAAATCAAGAAGGACCTAAGGATTGGGTGTCATTATCCATGCTCAAGTTATAATTTTTTGCATTTTATATGACTACATTTACACCTCCCCCCACTTTAATCTAGTGATGCAACAAATTGAAATACTAGGATAAATGAGAACAGAAATCATACCTGAACATACGTACAAAGGTGAATCCCATGAAGCTTGTGTGATATTGAGTAATGTTGGATAGTGCATAGAGAGCATGTTATGTAAGTGTGAATATACAAAAAGAAAATAAAGACTAGATCAATTATTATTATATGAAATATAAAATAAGAACATAAAAAGATGGGTAAGAGAGAGAGAGGATGAAAAATGAATGAATACACTTTATCAAGTATGCGAACTAATACAAAACATATTATAATTCTAAGTAAGACTAAGTGTTTTGGGTATGTGTTGAATGATGTTGTACCAAAAATTATATTATGAATGGAGTTGAGTGCTCGATTCCCATGAAAGTGGCTCAAGAATGCAGAGGTTGGCCCTTTGGATCCATCATTGCCCACTAAGTGAAGCTAAGTGATAATGCATGTGATAATTAGTGTTTGGACTGTGTGTCTAATCCATCTAAATAGTTAGTCAAGAATACAAAGGCTATTCCCTTAGCTCCATAATTTCCCTATGAAGTGAATCTATAAACTAATATTAGTATGTAATATATGTATTATGAGATGGCTCTTGAAGACCATGAATGTACTATGATCTGACAATATTGGCATGGATAGCCAGATGTATATTGGAATCTAGGCCAATGTTGGCCAACTCAAAAAATAAGGAGATTAGGCTTGTATGAAATCCACTCTAAAATGATTCCAACCACCTATAGATGGATTAAATCACACAACTATTGAGAATGCTTGGGTAATGCTTAACTTGGAAAGAAAAGAAACAAAAGTGTTGTGTAATTTATCCCTTATCACTAGTGTCTGAAACTTGGACTCTGATCTAAAAGTTATACCAATTACCATATATAAAAATTGAAGGAAGAATAATCATGCCATGTATGATTCCCCTATATCTAAATTATCTAATCAAACTATATTAAAACTATTGATTCTGGTTTGAATTGTAACTAACAAAACTGTAACTGATCTTACCTTTTTATCTATTTTTGGAAAATCTAGGATTTTTACTATTTAGATAGGAGCATTGGAAATGGATAGTAGCACCACCCACACTATATTTTAGCCTCAACATTTTTGCCCTGAGATGAAACTTATCACTATTCTTTAATCTTGACTATTTGCCTAATCTTTTTTGAGTGGTTTAATGACTGATTACTATTTTGGTTATTTTGAAACTAGATTTTTTGACTGATAGGAGATCTAATATTTATAACAAAAAACCTTATTTGTTTTCCCCTCTTCTAAGGGTAGGAATAGGTACCCTGGAATGACTTATCTCAAAATAAGAAGCCCTACAAGTGTGTTATAGTAGAAATATATATGATATAACAATGATAATCAAAAAGCTATATCAAGATATAACATGATTTAAATTAAGAGATTGTTAGATAAATAGGGGTATGACTAGACAAATATAATAATGTAATATCATGTGTAATGTACTAAATAAGAATTTAAAGCTGACAATTTTAGTTGTTAGTTTGTTAGTTTATTAGTTTGGTCAAAGAGGAATGGAGAATGATATCCATCATGGCATCCAAGTAAACAAAAAAAATGCATGATGTGGATCATGGCATTGCAACAATCGAGAAGCAATAAAAAAAAACATATAAAGCAAGAATCAAGAAGCATACAAGAATGGCCAAGGGGCCAAGAAAATAAGGGACATGGTCACATGTCACTCAGACTAGAAATCAAACATATAAGTCATGTTCAAATGATGCATAGACATATAAGTAGAGAAAGCAATGTTGGCACAAGGGAAATAGGTACATAGAATAGTAAAAGCAAAGGACATTGGAAAATATCCTAAGGCACATACAAGAGACAAGTAGGAAATACAAATATAATCAAATCAATCTATGCTAAGCAAGAAAATAAATCATGTAAAGGCTAGAAGTACAATCATATCTAACTAATCAAATAATGAGATAAATGTATGCAAGACATGATTAGTAATAGACTAGGTATATGCTAAGAAATACATAAGTGATAGATATGAGTGAAATGTTGATCAGGTAATCTATGTAATATAGTAAGTAGTATACATCAA
The DNA here is from genome assembly GCA_037957365.1 of Torreya grandis. Lineage (NCBI taxonomy): Eukaryota > Viridiplantae > Streptophyta > Pinopsida > Cupressales > Taxaceae > Torreya > Torreya grandis. The sequence goes on along the minus strand of JARHVA010008019.1, from coordinate 549,940 downwards.
CATGATATGTAGAGTGTGTAGTGTAGGAATGACATAAACTATATGGTGTATTCATGTTGAAAATTCCCTCAGTGGGTATGTATATCGATGTGTGTCTTGAATGTATAAGTAAGTTGCCCCCTCAATGGGTAGAGTGAAGTAATCCAGTAGTTGGATGTCATTGTACACACATAAATAAGATCAAGTGAAGCATGGTAATGTAGATAAATTGATATACAATAGTATGGAATATCAAATGTAAGTCCTAGCATAGTAGTATCGATGTGAAGCATGGATGATGCATATAATCAAAATGTTTTTGTTGTTCTTGACATATTTGAAATGTTTTTTGATTTTTTGAAATGTTATATTATTTATGTATTTTGAATTATTTGAACTATGTAAAATCAAGAATAATAAATTATTTATAGGCATTATTGAGTTGAAATGATACTCACCGATGAGTCCCATGCAAGAATCCTTATTATGGTGTCTTATATCATGGAGTGGAATCATGCATGATCGTGAAACATGATGGAAATGCTGAAGTTGTGGCTCTAAAATTTGTATATACTATAGATTCTCTAAAATATCTAAAGTAGAAATTGACTATGGGGTCCCTCTATAAATCTAAGAAATAGATGCAATTTTAGGGATCTTAGGGACCCATTTTTAAGTAAGAGAAGCTCTTTAAACATGTTATATATGTGTAGATGCATGAGATCTTAATGAGACTTCCATAGGTGTGAATACTATAGCTAGAAGCTATATAGAATCCTAAAGTTGTGTAGGTGTATGAATGCTCTATACTAGTGGTGGATGCCTCAACTATGACTAAATCAAAAGTTGGAGAGCAACTAAAACTAGAGGAGAAACTAAAACTAGTGGTAAAACTAAAACTACTTGTAAAAATACAACTGGTGACTATAAAGTAGATAATGGCCCTAAAATGGGGAGTGGTAACTCATATGGAACTCCATTAACTGTAATAGCCTAAATAGTGTAAATTAACTTCATGCATCTATGAACTATATAGGTATTACTCAAAGTTTATAAATCTATGGTAGACCAAGTAACATATCAAAAACACATACACTAGGAACTATAGTGAATGGTGTGGTCACATGTGTAGGACCAACCTATAAAAGAAGTACCATCTCACCTAATGAACTCTATATATGCCCACTAAAGCCACTAATAACTATGTCTATCAAAGTTATATCCTCCTCTAAATAATCCAAGTGTTATAGTAGTGTCATGGTGCACATGTTGAGACTAGAGCCATTATCATTAATCACATTGTGAATAGGTTGATTATGAATGTGAGCTATGATAAAGAGTGAATTATAATCTAAATCATCCATGATGATCTCCTTCTTTGAGAATTAGATATAAGGTCTAGCTATAAATCTATAATTGTATACATTGATCATGTTCCTCAAAGGATGTAACTCAATTGAAGGTGCCCTATATGTATCTAGTGGTGGATTTGCATGATATGTATGGTGAACCCCTAATATGTCCCCTATATCCTATTTTTAATGTCTTGGAAATGTATATGAGGATATTTTCAATGATTTATACTATGTTTTTTTTCATTAGAGTCTCAATTGAAATGTCAATATCAATAGCATTTGAATTTATTAGGCCCTATATCTTGTGCTTTCAATTGATGCATTTGTTTGTTAGTGGCCTAGGGCCCTATGGTAGTCATAAAATGCACATTGATCATATCCCTTTAGAAGAGGTTTTGTTGTATCAACTTCCCAAATAGGAGGGAGGGATATGATATTATAATCCTAAAGCTTATGTAAAAGGAACTAGGAGATTTGTAAAAGTCCACTAAGGGGGTATTGATAAAACTATTTACTGAGGAGGCTCTGAAGCTACATTGATTTTAGGTTGATTCTTCCATTTAGTATAATTCAACTTGACCTTATATGGGTCTTTTTTTTACTCTTATTAGTTGTGTCTAATGTATTAGTGTACTTTGGATTACCCATTGAAATTAGTTTGACTTCTCTTTCCTTTAATGTGTGACACAATTTAGTGAAGGAAGAGAATCTTTTGAATATAATTAATTGATGTAGTTTTGGTGGAACACTTTATTTTAAGAGGTCCTATAACTCCCAATATACCATGTGGATATTCATCTTATCTAAGTTGGTCTTATATCAAAGAACATAATCTATGAGATAATCATTTTTCCTTTGTTTCTATTGTCCAACTTGAGCATATGAAACCTTGTCACCAATGTTGATACCAAAGTGTGCTAGGAACATGTTAGATAAAATATTTAATGTATCGAATAACTAATTTGGTAGACTATAGAACCATTATAAAGCATAATACTTTAAACTCTGTGGAAATAACTTGGTAAGTATCTAGTCATTCAATCTATAATCCAATCATACTACATGAAAAGCTATCAAATGTGTCTCTAGATCATCCTTGCCATCATATAAAGTAAGCTTGGGTTAAGCAAAACCTTGTGGTAAGGGTGTTGAGGAAATGTGTTGTGCCAATGGTGTATGCAAAATATCAAAATAATCCAAATCCTACGTATGTCTAGTGGTACCTTGATCAAGATGTAGCACCTTGGATTGAGGAAATCCTATCTCTTGCATAAGGGCTACCAGATCAAGAGATATGGATGTACTACTTGTAAATGGTGGCATAAAGGTAGGTTGGGCTATTATAGGGGGTTTATGAGACATAGTTTCCCCCATAGTGTCATTTGAAACTGGTTGATATGTGGTTTGAGGAGATTTAACTTGCTCAACCTTTTTAACTTCCATGATATATTACAAGATAAGAGTATGATCTTGGGGCTAGTCTCGTAGTATTTTTCAAAATATTTAGAGGATCACATCTTTGTTGAGTACAACTTAATTATCAACAATGGGTGGAAGTGGATCAGTAGTCTAGTGTGGTGGAGCATGAACATCAGTGTGCACATCATCATTAATGTGCTCATGTTGTTCATTGTTTGAATCATTCTCATTGAAATTGATGTAATATGGATGTGTAAAATCTATATTTGGAGTCTAAACTAGTTGTTTATCCATAGTATATGGTCGAGTTGAAGGAATTTGGGTGAATTTAGGAGGATTGACACTAAGTATTCCACTTTATCTCAAAGGAAGAGATGCAAGGAACTTAGGTGGCATAAGGAGAACAAATTGGATAATAGTAGACAATTTTAAATGGATATAATCTAATCAAGGAACTAGAATGTGCATAAAAATGACATGAAGCTCACAAACATGTAAGGTGATACCTCAAGAAGCAATGGGACCTAATATGGTAAACTAGGGTTTTAAGAATAATATTTTTGCAAAACACTATGGATTTTTTAAATTTGAAATGATTTTTTGATTTTAATATGCAATAAAAAATTTAGAAAATTAGTGGAAAATGTTTGATTGAATAGGACCTAGTATATGTAACTAGGGTTTTGAGAAAAATAGTTTTGTGGTGAAATTACTATTAAATTTTTAAATTTTGAATGGAATTTGTGATTTATATGTGCAAGCAAAAAATCATGAAATTATTGGAATAATGTTGAAAATTTACTGGGACCTAGTTGATGAGACTAGGGTTTGAAAAAGAAATTATTTTAAAATTTAATACTAAATTTTAAAATTTGAAATAAGTTTTTCACTTAAATATTCAAGTGAAAATTCAAAAATTTATTGGAAAAATTTGTAAGAATTTTACCCTAGGATTTTTAGGGTTTTTATGTGTAATTCAAAGTAAGTTAGGTTCACCAAATGATTTATTATTTTTGGAGAAATTGGTGTTTAATTCCTAAATAATAAAAGGGTTTGAGTAGGAGAAAATTAGTAAATAATATTCCAAATTAAATCTAATCAATTTTTGAAATTTATTTGTAATTAGAGATTTTCTAAAAATAGTAGTGTGAGAGAGAAAATTAAACTTATCTTATTCTATGCTGATTCGACTGAGATAGGGTCTATAAATTTATGTATAGGCCTATGAAACTATCATAAATAGAATCTTGAACTTTATTTCTTTATTGGATAGGAGCACTAGAATTGGAAACCCTAGGTTTTGGTACTATAGTCCTTCTCTAATGCTATTATTTTGAGGATTTAAGCATTTTAGGTTTCGTTCATCTGGTCAGTGTGAGCTTATGTACCAAATTTTAGAGTCTTATTGTCAATAGAGATCCCTATAGAGTTCATTCTTTATGTACTTGTATCTTTTATAAAATTGAATGGGACTTTGGTAAATAAGGAAAAGAGGTTAGTGTGTGTAAGATGAACTAGACGTGATTCAAACCCTATGTGTGGAAACATTGCCTATATAGCAATACTTCAAGGAGGGATCAAGCCATATATAGTTCTCTCTTTAAGAGTGCTTGGTGAAATAGTGAATGAAATGCAGGAAATACTAAAACCAAGCATACTTGAGATGACTAGGGACTATTGTAATACCTTAAATTGGCTTGAACGTGTATAGGCTAGATGTATGTAGAGAATATGGAAGATTGTTTGTGTGGTCTTGTTTGTATTCTTGATTTCTTGAATGATATTTCCCAACACCCTCTAAATGATATTTGAATGGGTTTATATATGGATTTATTGGTCATGGGTTAAATGAATTCATGTTAATTTAACATAATTAAAGATAAGGTTCCAAAAGGAAATGACCATTGGGGCCTCATATGCACTTGGATAATAGCACAAAAAACTAAACACCCTAGAGTCTAGAGCTAGTGTCCACGTTGAGTGCTATTGTCTTGAGTTGATAGTGTTTGGGTAGATGGATTAGTTATGAATAGAGGGTCCTAAATCAGCTGGGATCAAGTTTGGAATGCCATGGATGAGTGGGAATTATTAAAAGTAAGCTTAAGAGGGTCATGAGAGCAAACAAGAGGGACCTAAGGATTGGGTTTTATTAGCCATGTTTAAGTTACCATTTTTTGCATTTTATATGACTACAATATTGGTCAAAAGATGGTCCTAAGTAGTCTAGGGGGTTTTTCAACATTAAAAATTATAGTTTATGTATTTTTAATGTCTATATTAGGGCTAATAGGACTGAGTACTCATTAGGGTTTTCAAGTAATATTTTATTATAAAATGTCTTGTTGATACAAGAAAACATAAATGGGGGAATATTTTATTGGTATATGATATGTTCCTTTAATTTTTGGATTTTGAATGTGTTCCAAGAAAGGTAAAGAGTAACATGTCCTAAAGTAGACCTAATGGAATTAGGTCTCCATGAGACCTAAAAGTAAAATAAGGTATAATAGAGTTATGATAGCCCAAAAGGTACTCAGTACTCATTTGAATAATTTTTATGATATTTTATAAGACCTATTCCATGGTCGACCTAAGAGTTTAAGGGTGAGTATCCAACTAAGTGGCATATGAAGAAGGAATGGTATATATACAATGCAATTTTAGTTGTATTTGAGAGTGAAGTGAGTATATGAATGATATAACATAGTTTTTATAAGGAGTTATTTTATACCATTAGAGGAGTGTATATGAACTATAATTAATATTTTATAGTGTGTATGCATATGAATATCAAGGTCATATGACCTAATCAATCTTAAAGAGACCTAGTTGGATGAAGAGGCCTAGAAGGTAGTTTGAGAAGTATAAGATTGTGAAAAGATGAAGAGGTGGTCATCATCTATTCATTGATAAGTAATATGTTATGAATCTATTCAAATAAATTAGGTGGATGATTTGGTGCTGAGCCATCAAGGGGGTTCATAACTCCTTTCAAGAGAGTACTTGCTAAAGCCTAGTCAAGTAAGTGCTTAGTTAGTTGGGGTTGGTGTTCCATGTAGAGTTGATGCTTCACAATATTTTGTCTTTGTCTTATATTCCTATAATCCATTTAAAAATATCATTGGATTTTCTTCCCCTTGAGGTTTTCCCACATATGTGATGTGTTCTTGTGTTTCATGCTTATGTGGATAGGTGCTTATGCTTGCTAGATTTAAATTCTTGTTTGAAAGGTTCATGATTGATTAAAGTGTAATTGATAAGAAAGGTTTTGATTACTAATTCACCCCATCCCCCCCTCTCAATATTTTTTTTTTACAAAATTTCATATTAGATTATAGTCCTTTAAAGTAGGACTAAGAACCTAAAGGAGATCCTAAAAGTGAGGATGGATATACACTAAGCTCAAGGTGGTTTATCTACTAATAAGTCTCCATTCTTTAATGGGACTAATTTTACATTTTATAAAATTAGAATGAGGACATACCTAATGTTAATAACCCATGACATATGGCAATTATATGTGGATGGATACACTCCACCTTCTATACAATCAACTGATATAGTAGGCAAGAGTGAAAGTGAGAGCAATTCCAAGGCATTGACTGCCATTATATAAGGCCTATATAAGGAAAATTTTGTGAAGATGATGCATTTTTAGTCATCCAAGGTGATCTAGGACAAGTTGATAACTATCTATTAAGGAGACACCAAGGTGAAGATGGATAAATCATAAACTCACAAAAGGTAGTTTGAAATTTTAAGTATGAAGGATGGTACGAGCATTATATCCTACAAGTTAAGGGTTGATCAAGTGGTTAATGTCATTAGAGGATTAAGAGAAGAATTGAAAGAGTCTATAGTTATTCAGAAAGTGCTGAGGTCATTAGCACCTAAGTTTGATTCTAAGGTGTATGTAGTAGAAGAGATGAAATATTTGGAAAAGGTGGAGATGGATGGGTTTTGTTTCATCTTGAATTCCTATGAGAACAAATGAAGGAAGACCTCCCAAGAAAGAAGCATACTTCAAAGCTGAGAAAAAGTCAAAATCTAAGAAAGTTAAGGATGAGGTATGTTCAGATATTGATGATGATGAAATAATATCCATGTTTGATAGGAAATTCATGTTTAGATCTCATGAGTACTAGGGTAAGTTTCCTTTCAAATGTTTTGATTGTGGTAAGATTGGTCACATTGCATCTAAGTGTCCTAATAAGGATAAGACTAAGCATGAAGAAGAAAATGATGAAAATCATGTTGATGATAAGAAGGTATATAATTTTGATAAAAATTATAAATAATTTATGAAGTATGAACATAGGAGAGGGTCATTCAATAACAAGAGAAGTTTCTCTACCAAGGAAGATAATAACTCATTCAATGTAAGTGACACAAGTACATATGATAGTGATGATTACACTAATGAGCATGAACATGACAATAATGAAACCTTATTTATGGATATAAAAATAGACAATGAGGGTTACACAAAAGGGAAACACCTTATGGATGAAAAATAATTAGATAAAGAAGATGTTGAAGTGAACCTTAAGGTAGAATTAGTGAGTGTTCTAGATGAGTTTATATTCTAAATAAGGAAGAATCGCAAACTAATATAATTAGTTAATGACTATGAAGAGAAGATTGGTTTGTTTAAACAGAGACTAAGTAATACATCTAAGGAGCATGA
>JARHVA010008019.1:472500-537500 GCA_037957365.1 Torreya grandis | reverse complement strand
TGCTCCATGTGGAGTTGGTGGTTCAATAATATTTTTTTTTATGTTATAATATTGTATTCCATTTTCATATATCAATTTTTTTCTTCCCCTTGAGGTTTTTTGACATATGTGATGTGTTCTTGTGTTTCATTCGTATGTGGATTAGTTCATATGCTTGTGAGATCTATATGCCTTTTTAATGGTTCATGATTGATTGAAGTGTAATTGATAATAAAGTTTTTTATGAGTGATTAAAATCCCACCCTCTCAATAATTTTGATTCCAATATAAATATATCTTATTTAATGGGTTAAAATACATATTCATATTATTAATAATATCAAACATACACTAGAAATATACGTGACACTGATAATAAATATAAAAAATGATTTATATTTTATAAAAGAAATAAAAATAAAAATATAAAATTTACTTCTATTCCCACTAAGATTTCACTTATATTATTCAAAATAGTAATTATAATTTTAGATAGAAATTTGTAACCTAGTTTCTTGACCTTAACAATTAACAGATGATAGCAATAGCAATTCAGAAATAAGGATCACATAAATTAAATTAATTAGATATATGTAATTAAAAATAAATCACTAACACAAAGTTTAAAATAACCTCTTTGTATTGATCTTCATGGAATAAAAAATCCAATCTCCTTTTCAAAAAAAAAATTTCTCAAAATTTTCACTATTTAAAACCTGTATTATGAGGGTTTAAGTTGTATTTATAGGATAATTTATGTGGTTATGGTGCATAAACATATTTTTTTACTTTTTATAAAGTTGTAAAAATATCAACAAATTACAACCTAAAAGGGTGTAAAATTATTTGAAAATTTGACACTACTTGAAAAAGTGTTTTGGTGATTTTATACTTCTTGCAAAGGTATATCATCAATTTTCCAAACTTGAAGAAGAAAGTTGGAAAAATTACAAGAGACATAATTTCTAAAAATAACAACATACATTTTCAAGGAGAAATACAATGTGACAATACAAGCTAGTTGGAAAAAAAGGTGAGAAGAAATCTTTGGAATGCTGATAATGACTTCAATATTTTTGTTTCATTATTGATAACTCTTTTTATTTCAAAAAGTCATCAAATCTTTGGATAAATACTCTTAATTTCAACTTTCTTATTTCCTAAAACTTGTTTCGAAGTTTGTTTATTATCAAGTCAAGGTATCGGTGTTGAATTGATATTTGTCTAATTAATGAAGTATTTCACAACCAAATTAATATATGAGATTTAAAACTTCTTGAATGTGATTTTTCAATTCTTCAACCATAGCTTCTACTGAAATAAGATCTCAATTTTTTTCCTTATCATTAATATAAATACTTTTTCAAAATTTTAACTTCTATATCAATTTATATCATTATTTCACTCCCAAGTGACCTTTCACTATTGAACTTATTAATGCATTCTTGAAGTGATTGGATTATAATTTTTAAGCCCAAAAGAAATTAATTTGATAAATAGCTTCTATTTTTATGAATCTATTAATAAGATGATGAGAGGGAAATTTTTAGAATTCAATTAATTTAGGGATGAAATATTCCTAATTATATATTTGCTTTGTATATCCACTTATTTTTTTGTTACATGTTCACATTCTGACTAGACTTCATAAACCATTGTCACTACAATGAGAATTGTTGAAACTCCATGATCTGTGATCTTCTCAATCCAATCTTTTACTGCATAACCCATTTGACCTATTTATTTTATCTTTTATAATTTTGAACATGGAGACTTGATGAAACAAATGTTGGTTTAATTATTCTAATCAACCTATGTATTACTAAATTCAACTACTCCACTTTTACTTTTAATTCATATTTTTAATTTATCTTTGTCTATTCTCTCAAAAAAGGTGCCAATTACCAATTGTGTATCTTCCTTCATTCCTTCTTTGTTATATTTCCCCAAAATAACTCTTGATACCTAATAGTCCTCAAATTTGATCTCTAACTTATCTTTCTCAACTGTAATAATTACCATCTTTGCATATTTTCCTCCTCCTCATCTGTTACCATTCATAAGCCACTTCTTGCCTTTCTTGATTTTTTTGAAAAAGGAATTGGAATTATCATATTGCCAAAATCAATCTCCTTAGGTTCAACAGTTTTTATTCTTTTCTTTACCATTGTGGATAACTACCCTAATGTGGTCATTTTTTAATAATGATGAGAGACAAAAGTTGAGATTTGTGGAGCCAATAATACTAGGGTAGAAGAAGGTGTACTTTTAATTGTGATAGATTGAAAAAATGTTTCCCCTTGTTTTTATTTTCTAACTGCATCAATTGTTTTTTGAATATAAAATAATATGCATTTCAAGATTTGATGGAGAAGAAGAAATAGGATTGACTTGTTGCAGTGGGAAAATAGATGATATAGGGAGCAACATGTCATTAAAAGCAAGGAATTATTGAGTTTTAATTTTTACAATATCTTGGGATTTTAGGAAGCTATCACTAGGAACTTCTTATGAAATTGAGGGATTAGGAGAAGAGGAGATATTTTCACCTAATATTTTTATCTTGAGATTTATAACCCTTCACGATGGAATATCTATTTTGAAAGTTTATAGTTATTTTGCTTCTTCTGTCACCAGTATTTCTCTACTTTCACTTATTTCATTTGATTTATTTATTTCAACATGTTATTGTTTATAAAAGCTACCAAATTCATCTTATATAAGAGGTATAGGGAAATCAATATTTCCAACATTAATTCCTTTATTCCTTAACCACTTGAGAGTCCTTTCATGAATTTTCCTTGTTCAAATTATGATGGAAGTAGATTCTTTCTTATCCTAGTGAATTATAGGTAGTGGTTTTTCTACAATGCCATCCTTTTCAAAAATGGGATCCAACGTGACTTCATCACCGACCAATTTCTTTGGTATTTTTATTATGTCAAATTTGAATATCTATTTCATGATAAACTATGAATATTCCTTGAATCTGATGATTTCTTCACCATTGTATCCCATCTAGTAAACTTCAAAGTGTGAGAGATGTTGAAATTAATGATGAATATTATTCTCAAATATACTTATTATATAAAATGATTTTTTTTCAAAATTTTTGAGATTGTAACAAAATATATATTGATCTAATATTCTAGATTTCATTATTGATGGACATGTGTACCTACCAATATAAATAGGAAATTTGACCCTTGATCTATGTCTACCTATCAAAAACTTGCATTTTTCAACAAGTTATCTCACTAGCTCCATCAATGCCCACTTGTCATAGACATACCATGCAAGCATGTATGGAGAAATTTCATAACCATTTATCCTTAATTAGTTGAATATCAAGAATTGTATGAACCAAGTTACCCATATGTCTATTTATGTGGTATCCACCATTGATATACTTCTATTTAAAATTTCTTTCTCAAACAATAGAATGACAAATTGAAGGAAATAATCATTTACCCTCCCAAAGTGTCAAGTGTTTTCTTTCAATGCAAGTTGGGGGTAAAAAATAATATAAGTTTATTTTTTTAAAAATTCACCCACTATATTTAATCCATAAAAATATCTTCAAATAACAGCATAGTATAAAAGATAGGAAGTCATATAAAATTTATATATGACCCTTATTTCCATTAACTATTTATGGATTGCATCACTGGTTAGTAGTCTCTAATTAAAATATTTTCTATTCCTATGAATGATCTAAATGAACCTATACATCCATGTCAAAAGTTTTTTAGATTTTTGATTTTCCACTATTCTATGCATCATTATTATATTATTTATCTTATTTTTGAAGTTAGATCTTGTAAGTTTCTTTGAGAGTCATGTATAAAAGTGTCTTTGTTTGATCAACCATATATTATTGACTTGTTTAGCAAATGATATGTTATTATCATCCAAAAATATTTGATGGGATTTAGGAATTAAATTCAAAAAATAATCTCTATTTATAAGATGTAACATACTGTCTATGTGATCTAGAGCTAAGCTTGCTAGTAATTCACCTTGTGGATCTCTCACTTCATTTGTTTCTGAATTATAGTGTTCTTCCATTACCAAAACTAATTCAAGAGATTGCACTAAAATTAGAAAAGATTAATCTTGTGCCATTTCACTATGAAAAATACATTCATAAAATTTAGTTTTAGGTACTACATTCATTCTCTCTAAAAATTTATCTAAGTCAATATGACCTAGATCGATTAATGAAATATTCTCCACATTGGATTCCAATGATGAAAGAGGCATTATCACCTGAAACTAGTATTTCATACTTTTTTTTTTTTAATCTTTTTTGGAGTTGGATATTCTAGAGTAGTGGATGAAGACATTAATTTTGAAAGAAAATTTACAGTCAAGAGTATTCACACAATGATAGTTTATTTATAAATTTTGATAAAAGAATTTAAACAAAATAAGTTATTTAATTTCACTTTGAAAATTATACTCACATCTTCACCCATAAAAACATATTTCATTATGATGTCACCCTTTTATGATATCATATAATATTCATAAAGAAGCATGAGAACCATTTGACAAAATGCCTTGGAAAATAATTAAATAATAATTTTACCACAAATTTTATCTAGTGCTTCTTCAATATCCCCATACGTATTTGATCACCAAATTAAATCACCTTTATTTCACATTAAAAAATTAAAAATAAGAATTTAAATGAAGCTTTGTTACATTACCTTTATTTCCTACCATATATATGTATGGTTTTAATAGGCAACCAAAATAGAATTTAATTGTTCCTTTTTTTTCATTTGAAATTTTTACCCAATGACATGGTCATATAATTTTGTTAGGGAATTGAAATAAATGAAATAAAATTACGTTATTTTCATTTTCAAAAATTTAACCTCTCCTCTCCTTGGGCCATACGACTTCTCTTACAACTAAAAATAAATTTGATTTTGCTTATCTTGTTTTCTTTTATCCTCATTCAATTAATTTTATGGTGCCCTATAATTGCATCACATATGTCAAAAAAAAGGAAATTGAACTGATTATTCTTTTTTTAATTTTTATCTGCACCTCCCCCCTTCTTTGGATCATACAATATCTTTATGCAAGTAAAAGCAAATTAAAAAATTTAATTAGTTATTTTTTGTTTTAAATTTTTACCTCTTACCCTATTTTGTGTTGTATAGTTTCTTCTTTGTTAGTAGAAACAAATTTAATTTCTAATCTAGTTTGCTTTTTTAATCTTTATTTGCACTCCCATCACATTGTAACATAAAGACTCCCTATTTTAGGTAAAAAATAAATTTAATTTGATTATCTTGTTTGTTGCTTAGCTCCAACCATCTACTACATCATCATACAACTTATTCTTGGTAGATAAAAACAAAAACAGTTTAATTTATTTCATTTTTTATAATTTTTATTCTCCCATTGACATCACATGGTCATACATCCTTACAACTCCTCTTTGGGGTAGAAATAATGAAAATAAAAAAAAAACCCTTATCTCTCCTTTATGGTGTCATACAAATTTGTTTGATATCTAAAACAAATTAAATTTTACTTCTTCATTTTTTATTTCACTTCATACCCTCTTCCAATGGCAATGATGTTGAATGTTTCCCCTTTGGAAAAAAACATGGATAATTATTATTGATTTGGTGTTGAGTGAGTATTTGTAAACTAATCTGGAGTTATTGCATTATTTAGTAGTGTGGAATAGCTTAAAAAATTTGTAAGAGAAGTTTTATTTTGACATGAATTGAAAAAAATGACAATGGAATTTGCATGGAGTGGGAAGAATAAAAAGTAAATCACATGACTAGGAAAAAATAAAGCTTATGTTCATGACAGTGGAAGGGAAGATTTTAATTGTATGATTGGAAGAAGTGCCAAAACTCATTTGCATGATTCGGTGAAGGATCTAGGCAATTTCATGAAAATTATATTTAAAAAAACCAATTTACATACTTTAATTAAAATAATTAAAAATTATTTGAATTAAATTTATTATTTTTTATTTTCCAATTATATTGCATGCAAAGGTTGAAATAAAAATTGCATGACTTGAAAAAGTGTTTGGGCAATTTAGCACAACTCAGGAAAAAATATAAATCACTTGACATCCTTAAAAGAGTTAATGAGACTTTTATATAGTTATGTGAACTTCAAAGGCATTTACATGATTTGTGAAATAAAATGTTTTGTTCACAATTTTAATTTTTTATAAAATTAATTAATTAATTTTTTATTTTTGAAAATTGAATATTTTCTACCTAAACAAAAAAAAAATGGTAAAAAATTAATTCAATTTTCACTAATTTTTAAATAGACAAAAATCATGACAACACACATACAATACAAATGTGTACAAGTATGCATGATGGCAAATAATTCATATAGATTTATTATTTTTGGAAAGATTTTTTTTTTTTTTGCCTCTTAAAAATATGATACTCATTATTATGCTAGTAAATAAACTTGTGTGCCCTTCCCTATCCTTCCTTTGCCATGGGTGGTATTGAGTATGATGCCAAACTGGGTGTTTTAAGCCTTATTTATTTAATAAAGTTGCACACAATATTAGTATGGTGAATCAATTTAAATTAAGAACATTTTTGTATGTTTTATCTATGATATTATTTCAGATATATATTAATTTAAACCATCAAGTATATCTTTTTAATTTTGAAGCTATTTAGTACACTTTTTGATCAATAATTTTACTCACAACATAGTTTGTAATTTTGGGACAATATTGTTGATACATAGTTTCAATTTTAGAGTGAAAATTAGCTTATTTTTACTCCATAAATTACCTAAAAATATTTATTTAGTATTATATCCAAATTAAAGTAAGGTTTAAAATTTTTTCAAGCCATTTTAAGAATATACAATGGCTTCAGTGAATTTTGATTCCATGATTATTGTTGGTTTTAAAGGTGATAATTTTGAGTATTGAAGAGATAAATTGAAGAGAATTATTGTGTGCAAAGGAGTTTGAGATTTTTTTTTTATATTGGTACACACCACATAAAGATTATAATAACTTGACATAAGATAAAAAAATAATTAAAACATGATAAAGAAAAGGTAGATGCATAATATTTCTTATATCTTCAAAGTGTCATAAACCCAAGCATTGATCCAAAAATTACAAGATGAAATAATTTCCATGAGACATGGAATAACTTGAAAACTTAATATCAAGTCTATATTAAGGTAAGATAATCAAAACTCTAAACCCTCAAAAATAATTTTGAGAATTTGAGAGTGTTAGATTCTAATGGAATAGGAGAATATTACATAAGGGCAAATGATTTAGTTCATATAATGAGGGTTTATAAATAAACTATATCCAAAATAATGTTATAGTAAGAAATATTTTGAGATATTTAATCCAAATGGTTTCATATTATGATCACTCTTGAAGAGTGTAAAAAAAAAAAAACTATAAGTGTTGATGAGTTAGTGGGTTATCTCTTATCTCATAAAGATAAGATGATATTATATGCAAGAGATCTAAAACACAGTATAAAAAAAGGCAGTTCAAACCAAAGAAAGGGTTTTAAATACAAAGGAAAAAATAAATAGAAATAAATGATTTAAAAAAAAAAAAAAAAAATTAAATGGAAAATCTTAAACAAACTTCATAGGTAAGAGTAATAAATATTTTACTTGTCATTATTGAAAAAAATCAAGATACATGATAAAATATTGTAGGATACTAGGAGATAAGAATTAAACAAATAAATAAAGGGAAGAGAATGATATTCAAGTTGAAAAATTGATTTTGAATAGTGCTCAGATTATTATCTCATATATGTTTGGGGAATAAATGATGCAAATAATTTTTATCTCTTGATTCAAGTTTCTCAAATTATGTCACAAGTTACCAAGATGATTTCATCAAGTTAGATGATTTCATCAAGTTAGATGATTCCTTCAAAACCCAAGTGAAATTAAGAGATATAAAGTCCATACAAGTTAAAGGAAATCATAAAGTGAAAATTAAAAAAAATCAAATATAAGGGTGATATAATTAATCTTAAGATTGTTGATCATAATTTCTTAGGTTATAGTGATGAAATCAAGGCATACAAGTTTTATAGTCCTAATAGTAAATTCATAATTATTTATGGGGATTGTAATTTGTTTTAAAAATGAGGTATACGATATGATCATGTAGATAAAAACCAATTTTGTAATATGGGTATATTCTTGAAGTCTATTTTTAGGTATTAAAAAGTTCTACATAGGTTTATAGTTCAACATGAATTAATATTTTCTCTTCCCTAGAGACCAGTCATCCATCTTCATCAATTCCAAGCATGAAAAAGTGTTTATTGAATCCTAATCCAGTCAATAAAATGTTGGATTATAATCATGATAGGATGATCACAAGGATAAAACATTAGGAAGGTAACTTATTTTATTATTATTATGATGATGATGAAAATACCATGTTTTAATTAACATCTATTACTAGTGAACCTAAAAAATCTATAGAAGCTAGTCAAAAGAAAGAATAGTTTAATGTTATGAAATTATAGATGGATTTGATTAAGAGGGATGATGAATTTAATATATTTAAAAACCCATTAAATAAATATTTCATTGGTAAAAGGTGGGTATACAAGACCAAGGTTAAAAATGATGGTACAATTGCCAAACTAAAAGCTAGACTAGTTGTAAAACAATTTACACAAACATATGAGGTTGACTATGAAGAAACTTATTCTTTCATGTCTCATAAATATACAATAATAATAATAATAATAATAATAATAATAATAATAATAATAATAATAATAATAACTTATTATTTTATCTAATTATAAAGTATGCAAAACATATAAAATAAATTTAAAAAGTGCATTCCTTAATGAGTTATTGAATAAAACTATATGTAGTGCGAAAACAAAATATTGAGGTAAAGAGTAAATAATTTTGGGTATATAGTTGACAAAGATTATTTATAGGCTAAATAAAGATCCAAGAAAATTTTCATAAATAATTTATATAAATCTAATGGATCAAGGATTTTTAAGAAGTCAAAATGAATTAATTATTTACATACCAATACTGAATTCTAATGTTTTATATGTATGTCTCTATGTAGATGTTTTGATATTTATAGGTATCTATATGGAGATTTTGAATAGATTAAGTGAATATATGAAATAATAAAATGAAATTACTTGTATTTTCCTTATAATTTATTTTATTTTCATGCAAATCCATCAAAATAAAGAGGAATTATTCATTTGTAAAACCAAGTATGCCTACGACATATTAAAGAATCACAATATTCAAGATTAAAAGACTACATACACTCTAATTACAAGTGGATAAAATAATATGAGGGAGGATATAATTAATTAAAATAATGAAAATAATATAATAAGTATGTGGAAGGTTTTATGTATCTCACTATGACAAGACCTGATATCAGCTATGAAGTTTCACTAGTTTTTAGATTTATGGGAAAACCATCACTCAAATATTTCTAAGTAATAAATAAAACTTGAATATGCGTAAGAGGTAAATAAAATAATGGAATAACAAAAATTTATTTATGTCTATTTGGATACATATATTAATATTATCAAGAATTTCTTGATTACATGAAGTCAACTTTAGGTTATTGCTTCACATTGGGAAGTGGGTTAGTTTATTCATATTTTAAAAAATAGGCTAAAGTTGTATTACAATATAAAAATAAAAATAAAACAATTACATAATATTTAACATAAGGAATATGTTTTATATTTATGAATAATATTGATGGAAGATACAAGGAGGTGAGAAGAATCGCACTTCTTTGCATCAAAAGGGGGAATGCTGAGTATGATGCCAATATGATCACTTAAATTCTATTTTTAGACTTAGTATATTTTAATTTATTAGGTTTTATGGAAGGTTAATTAATTTATTTATTGTCTTAATTATTTTTTTTGTCACTTTTTTACACTATCCAATGATTTCCTAAAAATTAGATGGAACAACTAGTTAACTCTAGTTCATTGTCTAAGTCCTCAAATGAGATCCCAAGTGGTTGGGCACACTTTTAGTGATAATTAAATGAAATTAAAGTGTATTTAATTCAATTAATTTTTTATAGGTAATTTGAGATTCTAATTTTGTTTAATTATAGCTTGTGGTAGTCAACTAATAGTGGCGTCTTGTATGATCACCAAAGACCTATCAATTGGTTTTAGTGGTACTCTTATTTGTCTATTGAGTTTATCTTTAGTATTTTTTAAGTTGTATTAGAGTGTCATTTAAAAAATAAAATTATACATTTATTGATTGTCAATTAAATTTATATATTTAGTTTTCACCTTATAATTTGCTTGAAATAACTTTTCATGCAAGTTATATTGTAATTTTTTTGTTTTAAGCCTTATTTATTTAATAAAGTTGCACACAATAGGAATGTCATGCATTAACTTGATTTTTTATTTTTTTTAATAATGTTTTACATTAGATATTATTTTAGGTATACAATAAATTAGATTATAAAACATGTTTTTTTAAGTTTGAATCTATCTAGTATGTTTTTTTTAATGAATAAGTTCACTCACAAAGCAACTAGTTTGATAACTAGTAATTTTAAGATAGTTTTTTTGATACATAGTTTCCTTTTTAGATTGAAAAAATATTATTTTAACTCCACCATTTCATTAAAAACCTTAATGTGGGTCAACACCCATTTTGTATCTTTCTTACCATATTCCTAGTTTAAAATATTATGAACTTTACGTGATGTGTGTTAGCTCAAGCTCTTCTTTCTAATGGTGGGTTTTTCATCTTGTTTAGATCCATGCTATCCTATGCATTCTGAAGTACATGATACCCTCTTAGCTAAGGTGAAATGTTTTTTCCTATTCCACATTTAATCTTTCATGACCACCTCAGCTTCTCCTAAAAGGGTGTATCTACTTTGATCTTATCACCTATTTCTTAGTTGCTCTTGTAAAAATATTGTTGTGTGCATCCTCCTAAAAAGGACTATATAGCCCAACAAAATTTTCATGCCTCTTTGAGGTGAATATTATCCTTAAACTTCCTTTATGGGCATGAGTTAACTTAGGATTTTATAGCTTGGGTTTGTGGACTTAACCCAGGTATTTGCTAATGTTTATAGTCCATCTCCTTATAGTTTCTACCTATATTACCCCCCAAAAGGGCATTAGCCTTTTAATTATCTTGACCCAACCAATGAGGGAGGGGTCCACATATCCTTTTCCATGAATACCTCATTCAAGACTTACCTTTATGTCAAGGTTAGTCTATACAAACACTACAAAAGGTAGTAGTATAAATTCCATTTATCTCCTTTTCTTGCCTCTCCATTTGGTTTTATCATCAAGTTCACACCATTATATAGGTATACTAAACCATTTCCTCAATCACATGTTCTTTTCCTCTATGGGGTTAATGTTTTTATCTAACACAAAACTACGTTTGCTATCATTAACCCTCTCCCTCCTATTTTCTAGGTCTAGTTCATGTATGGTTCTACTTTTGGATGCTTGCATCTTCTCATATACTTCATATCCTCTATGCATTCACACTTGATGTAATAACTAGAATCCTTTATAATTATTATCATGTGTAAACATGGAGTTGTATATCTTAATATGCACATATATAACACAAATTCAATGGTATTTATAGGTCTATACCCCTCCATAACTACTACTTGTAGTCCAAGGCTTTTAGCCTACACCACTCAATAGGTCGAACATATATTTTTTGTTATATCTATGAAACAAATTTCATGAGGGACTTTGTCTATCACTTCAAATATATAATAGGGATTCCTTGGATCTTTAACTTATTTTAGGACCTTCTTTCCATAATATTTAGAGATCTTCCTTTAGGCCTTAGTCCTCTCCTTCTAAGCCCTATATCTTCTTCTTTAACAACTACTTCCTAGGTATTCTATATTGACTACAACTCTGACAACATTACCCTTTCTTAGCATCACTCTCCTCTAATAAAAAATAATTTATTAACATTTTACCTAGGCCACAATACCCTATTTATCATTGTGTTAGTTGACTACTTGTTAACTTGACATATGGGTAGAAATTTATCATTTAAATAGGTTTTCCACCTATCTTAACCACCTGTGCTAGGGTATCCTAGCTGAGTTATACCTTCATCCCTTAAATTATGACATGTAACATGGTTTAGGCATGAATCAAGCCATTCCACTCTTATCCTTTAGATATTTAGTCACTCCTTAAAATTATTGATTTTAACAATAATAAATTTGGATTGGAATCTATATCTACCATCCTTCTCCATCCTTTAGTCCCATCTCTGTTAGGGTTCTTTTTATGCAACTAGCTAATTTATCATTTGTCACTTTATATCCTTGGGTTGGGTGTTTTATCTTAAGATTACCCTACATGATAACTCCTTCCCTTCATTCTATCTTATTTTCAAAAGCATCATATTTCCATTTTTGTAGGCACCACCACCCCACAATAAATATTATGCCTAGTACCCCAGTGTAATGCCATGTTATCTTTAGGTGCCTATTGTCATGTATAAAAAAAGTTTATTTTTTATAGATGGAATACAATGACTTTTTACATCATATATAAGTGCAAAAAATTTCTCTTACAAACATAGATTTTTGGCAGATATGAATTTCAAAAAAAAAAAAAAAACCCTAATCAACTCACCTGACTAGACGTACAAGGCATGTGAATTTTATTAAAATATACACTCAAGTATTATGCTTTAGATCAACATACTATATAAAAAATAAAATAAATAAATATAATAGTCAAATAATTATTGCATCTTGGTATAACAATCTTATTACCTTTTATAATTTATAAGGCTAACATGTAAGGATGGGGTTAAGACTATCAACATAAGCATCACCTTTTCCTTAACTATATTTGTGATTTTGAATGAAACTCATAACATCCAAATATATCTATTATATGGGGTTATTTAATATTGTTATGTGAGTAACTTTATGTTCATGTGAACTGGGGTCTTGATTATTCTACATGTGCAACATGTATTGATGGATTGAATAGTTCCTTTGGTTGTGTCTTTGGAGTGACACGTGACTTGATAGTTTTATAATAGGATAATTATTGATGTGATGGAATGGGGTATATTTCACATACTAGTATTGGGGTTTTAATTATATCATCTCACATATAAGGCCAGTCCTTATGTAGAAAGGTGTATTATTGGTTCATGGGATGTTTCACTAACCTTTGAATAAGGGTTTTATCACACCATGCTAGATTTGTGTACATCCTTAATAAAATGTTGGAGTACACCACCACATAGGTTATTTTGGTGACCTCATTTGATTCCTCTGTCGAATATTCATAGGTAAATTTTTTAGTGTCATAGGTAGACTCTGATTCATTCCAGATCAATGCACTCTCCCTACTTGGTCTCATGCTCTCTTTGGTCTACATTGTGATATTACAACCATTTTTGAACATGTATGTATACTCCACACTTTGAATGTATGAAAGACACTATTGGCTATCAACATTATCACTAAACACTCTCTTATATTATCTAATCTCATGTATGTTAGTTTAAGCACAAGTACACATTATTAACATAACACTTTGTTTATACTTCCCAATAATTTTGGGTAATTATTCACCTCAATAATCTCTATCACCTCAAAATATATGCATAATTTGACATTAATAATCTTAATGTCTACACTGTGAATAATCCCTATGGGTTGCATTATGGTCTCGTTGACCATAAACATAATATGAGGTGAGGATTTTAGTGTGAGGCTTCTTATTTTTTACTAGACATCTTGTGTGAAGACATTAAACTAAATTAATATGTTCATCAATATGTCACAGACTGACCATCTATTGATCTCAACATCCAAAATCAACTCATGATCATAGCCTATGTTTTAAGTGATCCATTTCTAGCATCCTTATGCTAGGTTTGGTACTAGGACATTAGTTGTTTACTTATAATATTTGGATAGGATATTTTTTAGCATAGGAATCATCCCCTTGTATTTTAGTAGAGATAATAGGTTTACAAGCTAGATAACTTACTCTTCAAAACCCAAAGTTATTTTTTAAATTTCTCCCATAGATCCCATACAATTTAGAGATCTTTCTATAGATTCTTAATTAAATTAATGGACCTAATCAACACATTCCTTTATCATGAGCCACCCAAAAAAATTATGGTGTTATCTTCTAGGCATGCCAATCTATTTCCTCATCCTTTAGGTTTCTGTCTTCGTATAGATTCTTCTATGGGAGACACTCCTAGATGGGTTGATCTAAAACTTAAGGTTTTTGGTTAAAATTAAGAGGAGGATTTAGAAGGTCACCAATCTTGAGGGAGATGAAGTGGTTTGAGTTTCATGATTTACAACAACAAAGAATTCAAGAAATTACTATTTTTAGAAACTTTATCTTTTTAGACAACACTATTAAAATTAAAATTTTGGGTACTTTTATTGGGTTTTAGGGGGTAAAAAACCATCGATCATAGATCCATGCAATCTCATCACATTATCATTATTCAATTTACAATGGTTCAAATGGGGATTCAAATGGAGCTATGGTTCAAAATTTATGGCCCTCAGAAGTTCTACCACCAATTAGGGTAAAACCATCACCTAAATTATCATCTAAAGTGTTGCTTAGATCATTCCTCCCTCATTGAGAAGTTGTGGTCCCCACTACATCAGTATTAGTCATCAAGTATGGTAGTTGTATCTTGATTTGATTCTCTATGATCCACTCACTTTGGTGGCTAAGATTTCTCCTTTTGACCACTTAGTAAAGTGGAATAAAACACCTTCTTATTGTCTTCATCTAGGTGTCCATAATATAATCCTCCTCCACTAGATCAAAACTATATAGATCAAGCTCATCAATGTCTAACTATTTTGATATGATCAAAGTGTCTAATTGAGGGTATGATATGGTTTGAGGAGCTCCATGTTGAATATTGGATGCAGACCAAGGTAGGCTGGTAGGTTCAACTCAAAATCATTTTATCCACCTTTTTTGGTGATAGTGTAGGGATCATATCACAAAGGATATTTTTTTGTGTGGGCCTATGAGCTATTCCTTTTGAATCTACAACCAAAAATTGTCACCTATATAAAAATGGTTTGTAACCCTATGTTTCTCATGCAGTTGCTTATACTTCTGATTCATCTTCTCTAAGATGTTATGAACCTACTATTGGATGTGTTGGATTTGTTTAATGAACTTTGTTGCTTTTAATACCTCATATCTCTCATAAGGTGTGTATTTCATGGTGGGAAATGGAATGGATAGATCAATTGGTGCCATGGGTTGGAACCCAAAGTCTACTTAGAATGGATTATGCTTTGTGGAGTTGTGTAGGGCCTAATTATGTCCATGTTATATGAAAAGAAACCCCTCATCCCATGTGCATGGATGTTTGGAGTGATACATCTAAAACACATGAATAATTAGGTGTTTCACCTCTTTTGTCTGACCATTAGTCTATGCATGGAAGGCCATGGACTTCATCAGCTTAGTATCCATCATCTTCCATATAGTGGTCTAGAAGATAATCATGAACATGATCTCTATCTAAAATAATGGACTTGGGGAGACCAAAATGGAGCCATATATGACTAAAATATATTTGAGTATCTTCCTTATTATATATATTTTTCTTACAAGAAATCATGATAAACATTTTTAAAAAATGATCGATTACAATAACAATATAGTCCTTACAATGTTTTGAAGTGGGTAAACCTGAGAGAAAATCCATTGAGATAAATTCCCAAGGCTTGGTTAGTTCTAGAAATGCTGTGTATAATCCTTGCTTCTTATTTGTTGGTTTGGCTATCATGCATGGGGTGGAATATTTGAGGTACATTTCCACATCCTTTCACATATGGGGCTAGTAAAAGTGATTTTGAAGAACTATTAAGCATGGGATATACTAAGAGGGGGGGTGAATCATTATATCATATATCTTATAAAACTTTCACTTAACCAAATTCCACTTAATCAAACATTCAAGATATGCAATAAAACTAAAACAATAAACACCACACAAGATAGAAAGAGACACCAGATATAACGTGGAAACCCAATGTGGGAAACACCATGGAGAACAATCTCAAGTATATGAATGAGCACCAACCCAAACAATATTCACAAGCACTAACCCCTTTGCTGAGCACCAACCTAGCAACTATTCATGAGCACCAACCCACAAGAGCACCAACCCCTTTGTGTATACTACACACCTATCTCTTAATGTTTCTATCTCAACAAATTATAGCTCAATACAACATCTCTTTCCTCTCTCTCACCTTTGCTCTTCTAAGCTAGATATAACAAATACAAATCATATTCATCTCTCACAATTTCTCTTCTAAGCTAGATATTATAATATCAAATCAACCTCTATCACTCATTAAAAATGGCTTCTCAAGCCTTTATTTATAGCTTTCCAAATGACCTTTGTCCTTCCCCCTTTGTGACCCTTCAATCCTCATGTAAAATGGTGCCAAACTTGTATGACCCTTCATATTCTTGCCTCTGAAAATTCATGTGGTGACCCTTCATGACCAAAAATGTCCTTCCCACTTTTGTCCTTATCTTGGTGACTTTTCATATTCCTCAAAGTGTCCCTTCATGAGAAATTTTGCCATTCCTCTTTTGTCTTCACTTGGTGACTCTTGGAATTCCCCAAGATGACTCTTCATAGGAAAATGCATCCCATCCTTCTTTTTTCTTTACCCCATGGCTCTTTGACTTCTCCATGGACCCTTCTTTTGTCTCATATGCAACCAAAAATATATTCATTAATATTAAATAAATATTAACTCACATTAGCCAAGATAAACAATATTAGATGCAATGGGGCCTATATCACCAATAATGCTAGACCTTTGACATCAATGACAATATTTCTAACAATCTCCCCCTTTATAATTGATGGCAACCTCAATCCTAAAATTGCCACATCCTATCACCTACACATACCATCATCTAAATACATACAGTAACTCCCCCTTAATGTAGTAACTTGTATCTATTTCTTGTACCTATACTTGTACCTATTACTCTCCCCCTTTGACATCAATGGAAAAGGGCCTACCTAGAGCTAACACTTAGCTTCCCCTCAACTAATGATGAACATCAATGGTAGGAAGTAATAGAAATTACTCCCAAATCCTCTCATAGATCTTTGAATGTGTCCTTTGATCATGCCTTTGAGAAGATATCTAAAAATACATATACATTGTTCCCTATCCTTTGAGCATCTTTTTTGGCTGTCTTGGTAGTGGTTTTATCTCTGAATCTCATTGTACCACCATTGATCTTCTTTAGAGATATGAACTTACTTTTATCTCCTATCATATGCCTAGAACATCTACTATCAATTAACCATGGCTTATCTTTACTTCTTACATGCAGAGCTGTCTGAACCATTATAGAATCTTTAGGTTGTTTCTTCTGCCATGAACATGTCTGAACCTTCTTATTAATGAAAGGAGATTTGAAACTCTGATCCTTCTTGACTAACTCAAACATGCTTCTATAATACTGAGCTATGTGTCTGAAGTTGTTGAACTTGTAGCATACTATGGTCTCTTCATCAAAGCTTGATAGAGGAGCAAAAGAGTTGTGGCTTTTGCTTGAATCTACTTGACTTTCCTTCTCCTTATTTTTGAAATTGTTGGCTCTTTTTCTAGATTCTAATTTCTTGTGATCATATCCATTACAATAAAAACAATGGCCACAAAAATAAGACCTATCTGTATATCTTTGACCTAATTTTCTTTTGTAGCTTTGTTTTCTCTAGCCTTCTCTATTTGAAATGTCCTCTGTATTTTTCACTTCTCCCCTTTTTGTTTCCTCTTTTGTAAGAGCTTCAACATAGCTCTGTTTCTTTTCAAAACTGATCCCTATCTTATCTGAATTTGCTCTTTGAATTTCCAATATCTTATTCAACATGTTAGTGTTATCCTCAAATTTTGAATCACTAACTACTTTATCATTGACTGCTTTCTCAATATCTTCTTTTAAAGAGGCAATTTCAATAACATACCTTTGACATTCTTTTCTTGCTATTTCCAACTATGCTGTGAGATATTTTTCATTCTTCTTGGCTTCTTCAAAGTGTGCTTGTAGATCTTCAATCATTTCCTTTGACTCTTATTCATTTTTTTCAATCTGGTGCTTTAATCTTCGATTCTTCTTATAAACATCTTCTAACTCTTCTAAGGCACAAATGAGCTCTCCTTCCATATTCACTTCAGCTTCCTCCTCTTCTTCTTCTTGATCATCTTCATGTATGGCCATGAATATAATCTCTTCTTCTATTGAATCACTGACTCCACTATCTTCGACTGAGCTAGGCTCCTTAGAATATAGGCTCTTCTTCTTGAATCCCTTCTTAGAGTTGCCTTTGAAATTCTTCTTATATGTAGGATTTTCTTCTTCATCATCATTACCCTTATTTGGGCATCTAGCTGAAAAATGTCCAATCTTTCCACAATTAAAACATGTAAAAAGTAATTTCCCTTGATATTTACCTATTCCTCTTTTCAGCTTGCGAATGAAAAGTGCTCTATTGTCATCTTCATCATCACAGGAACTATCACTTGATTCTTGAATGTTAGCTTTCTCTTTATTTGATGTCTTGAAAGCCACTTCTCTCTTTGAGGGTTTATCTTATTCTGTCTGCATCTCATATGTCATGAGAATATCGTGAAGCTCATCCATCTTTATGTTGGCTAAATTCTTCATCTCCTTGATTGTTGAAACCTTTGCATCATATCTCATTGGTAGAGATATTAAAACCTTTTGTACCATTGTTGACTCTTCCAATGTTTCTCCAAGACCTTGAATCTAATTAAATATTTGATCAACTCACAAGAGATAACTTTCTATATCTTCTTCTTCTTCCATCTTCAAACTTTCAAATTGCCTTCTAAAAGTCTGAAGCTTAGCTTGCTGAACCTTTCCATCACCTTTGTAAATATTCTCAAGTTTTACCCAGGTTTCATGAGTAGATTTACATTGCATAACTTTAACAAATTTAGATTCACATAAACCACATAAAATAACATTTAAAGGTTTATCATTACATTCACTTGCCTTCTTTTCTATTGGAGTAATTGTAAATGTCTGTGGCTCTTCATATTCCTCCACCACTACTTTCCATATGTTGAATCCAAGGGCCATCAAATAAACCTTCATTCTCATGCTCTAAAAAGCATAATTCATCCCATCAATCAAAGGTGTCTTATTTGTAGAAAATCCTTCCTATGACCTAGCCATTGTGCTTTCCCGATCTACCTTCAAGCTGTAAAACTTTTCAAAAAGGAACTTGCTCTGATACCAATTGTTAAGCATGGGATATACTAAGAGGGGGGGGGGTGAATTAGTATATCATATATCTTATAAAACTTTCACTTAGCCAAATTCCACTTAATCAAACATTTAAGATATTTAATAAAACTCAAACAATAAACACCACACAAGATAGAGAGAGACACCAGATATAACGTAGAAACCCAATGTGGGAAAAACCATAGAGAACAATCTCATGTATATGAATGAGCACCAAACCAAAAAATATTCAAAATCATCAACTTGTAGGAGCAACAACCCCTTTGCTGAGCACCAACCTAGCAACTATTCATGAGCACCAACCCATAGGAGCACCAACCCACTAGAGCACCATCCCCTTTTTTGAGCACCAATCTAGCAACAATTCATGAGCACCAACCCATAGGAGCACCAACCCCTTTGCCGAGCACCAACCCAAAAACAATTCGTGACCACCAACCCACAGGAGCACCAACCCCTTTGTGTATACCACACACTTATCTCTCAATGTTGCTATCTCAACAAATGATAGTTCAAAACAACATATCTTTCCTCTCTCTCACATTTTCTCTTCTAAGCTAGATATAACAAATAAAAATCATATTCATCTCTCACAATTTCTCTTCTAAGCTAGATATTACAATATCAAATCAACCTCTATCGCTCATATTACAAATGGCTTCTCAAGCCTTTATTTATAGCTTTCTAAGTGACCTTTGGCCTTCCCCCTTTGTGACCCTTCAATTCTAATGGAAAATGGCACCAAACTTGTATGACCCTTCATATTCTTGTATTTGAAAAGTCATGTGGTGACCCTTTATGACCAAAAACGTCCTTCCCACTTTTGTCCTTATCTTGGTGACTTTTCATATTCCTCAAAGTGTCCCTTCATGAGAAATTGTACCCTTCCTCTTTTGTCTTCACTTGGTGACTCTTGGAATTCATCAATATGACTTTTCATGGGAAAATTCATCCCATCCTTCTTTTTTCTTTACCCCATGGCTCTTTGACTTCTCCATGGGCCCTTCTTTTGTCTCATATGCAACCAAAAATATATTCGTTAATATTAAATAAATATTAACTCACATTAGCCAAGATAAACAACATGAAATGCAATGGGGCCTATATCACCAACAATGTTAGACCTTTGACATCAATGAAAATATTTCCAACAAGAACTACCAATGTCTTTTTTACACCAAAGTGCCCAGCTGTCATGCTAAAAGGTGTTTCCTATATCATCTTCTATTGCTCTTCAGCTGGAACATAGAAATGCCCCATGTGACAGAGGACATTATCTTAAAAATATAAATTAGATACATGTTTACCTTCTAAAATAACCTAATATGTATTATAAAAGGTATTATTTGCTTCATAAAGAGCACCCTAGGTGGTAGTCTCAAGTCTGCATAGATCAAGAACTATTGTGAGTGTAAAAATTGGTGGGTAGCTCAAAAATCAATCATAGTATTTGATCTCCCCTTTTTGCATTTGATTATTAGATGGAATTGATATAAATATGTGGCCCACTTTTGGTGCCTCTCATTTCACAGTTTTCTCTACATCTAGATGAATTCTAATGGTCTGTGGTCAGTGTGCATGACCATCTCTTTCCCCAAGATGTAGTGTTTCCATTGTTTTTAGGCTTACATAATGGCATATATCTCTTTATCATATATTGGGTATTTCTTGATTGTATCATTGAAAGTTTTACTATGATATGCAATAGGATGGCCATGTTGCATGATGATAGCTACCATGGCATATTTAGATGAATCTATCATCATGTCAAAAGGTTGATACAAGTCTGGAAAGGAAAGAACAAGAGATAAACAAAGTCTATTCTTTAAATTCTCAAATGTTCTTTATTATATTTCACCCCACTGAAATGCAACTTTAGCTCCTCCTTTAGTCACTTGGTTTAGTGTCCAAGCAACATGTGAGAATATATGAAGAAAACTATGATAAAAATTTGAAAGACTCAAGAAGATGTGAATTTCTGTGAGGGTCCTTGGTGTAGGCCATTCTTGAATAACCTAAATATTATATGGGTCAACATGGACCCCTTCCTCATCTACAACATACCCAAATTACTAAATTATTTTCATCCTAAATGTGTACTTCTCAAGATTTGCATACAACTTGTGCTTTTGAAGAGTTTGAAGCACCTTATAGACATGTTGCATATATTCTTCCCATGTTATGTTGTAGATGAGTATGTCATCTAGGTAGACAACCATGAATGAGTTTATGAAGGGCTGAAAGATGTTATCCATTATCCTCATAAAATTTGAGGTGTGTTATTCAAATTAAAAGGCATAACCAACCATTCAAAGAGTCCCTCCTTGGATTTGAATGTAGTCTTTTAGACATTTATGGGATCAATAGGAATTTGGTGATAGTTATATTTGAGATCAATTTTGGTGAAGAACTTTGCACTTTAGAGTTGGTCTAGTAGGTCATCAATCCTAGAGAGGGGGTAGTGATTCTTCATAGTGATTTTTTTTAGGGCTTGATAGTCAATGCAAAGCCTCTATGTTTCATCTTTCTTTAGCACTAAGGCAATTGGGCTTCCATAGGGTGAAGATCATCACCTGATATGATGTTTTTGGATTAATTTTTGAATTTGCCTTTTTATCTCATCATTCTCTAGAATTGATCTATGATACATAGGGCTATTAGGCAAAGGTGATCCTAAAACCAAATTAGTAGAATGTTTTACCTGATAGTGAAGTGGATCTCCCATGGATGACTTAAATAAGTCATCATATTCTCCCATGATTTGACCCATCTAATTTTGTGGTGTTGATTGTGTAGTCAGGGATGCAACATCGACCTTCTTTGATATTTGTAGCTTGACCACCATGAGAAAAATTGCTTTATCTTCTCCACCAATTTATTATATTTTTTGGCACCAATCATGGAGATAGATGTGGGAGGTGGTACCTCTAGTACCTTGTAGCATTGCATTCTAAGAGTTAGGGTGATCCTTCAAGTTCTTTATTAATAGATTCCATTTCAATCATCTATGAATGGCTGACCAAGGAGTACATCACAAACATCCATATTGACCACATCACACAAGACCTCATCTTGGAAAGGTTTTATTGCATATAAAAGAAGAAACTAGTGGGTGACATAGATGTCTCTCCCTGGGCTCAACCATCCAATAATGTATGGCTTTGGGTGAGGCTTCATGGATAGATTTAGAATTTTCATAAAATTACCGAAGATTAAATTATTTTGATTCTCACTATCAACAATGAAATGCATAGGTTTACCTTTTACCCATAAATTAGAGTGAAATAACCTTTCCTTGTCATTTGACCTTTTCCTGTGGGTCTATGATGAAGCAACAATGGTATTAGGATCAATATCTACAATATATTTTTTGTCCCCTTTGATTTTAGGGTGTGTATAAGGTAGTGTAGTAGATGTTGAGGATTATGACTCAAAAATTAGGTACTTGATGGCTCAACATTATTATTTGGAGTGAGTTCCAATTTTGTGGTAATCAAACCATTTCCTAGTCTTCCCCTTTTAGGGTTTCTTATCTTGGAACTCCTTTTACTTCCCATTTTGGCCTCATTTTTTGAATTTTTTTTATCACTTTTCCATTTTGAACGCTGGCTCTTCATATTATTTCTTTTATGTTTCTACTCAATCTTTACCATGAACTTGTACACCTCATCGAGGGTCTCTAAATTGAAGAGTTCCTTTTCCCTCATATCTAACATTATAGTCCACCATGATATTTGAGAACCTTATGTATCTAACTTTCTTGGATGCCCAATCTCATAGGCAAAGAATGAAAATATCACTGTAATCTTGAATAAATTATTCCTTACCTTGACAAAGTATATATGTGTGTGTGTGTGTGTGTGTGTGTGTGTGTGTGTACACACACACACACACACACACACACACACACATATACACACACATATATACATATACATGTATATATATATATGTGTGTGTGTGTGTGTGTGTGTATGTATATATATATATATGTGTGTGTGTGTATATATATGTATATATATATACATACATATATACATACATATATAGATATATGTATGTACATATATATATATATATATATATACATACATATATCTATATATGTATGTATATATGTATATATATGTATGTATATATGTATATATATATACATAAATATATATATATATATATATACACACACATATATATACATACACACACACACACACATATATATACATATATATGATATGTATGTATATATATATATATGTATATATATATATATGTATATATATGTATATATATATATATATATGTATATATATATATATATACATATATATATATATATATGTATATATGTGTATATATATATATATATGTATGTATGTATATATATACATATATACATATACATATATATACATATATATATATATATATATGTATATATATATATATGTATATATATATATATATATATATATATATATATATATATATATATATATATATATATATATATATATATATATATATATATATATATATATATCTCTTTGTGTGTGTGTGTGTGTGTGTGTGTGTGTGTGTGTGTGTGTGTCTATATATAGATCATCATATGCTCTAATGAGGTAGTATTCTTCCTTTACAGCTTCCATGAAATCATCCTAGGTAGGTTCCACCTCAAGGCTAATGTCATCCATACTGAACCTCTTTTTATACACTTGCCACCACTTTATGATGGGAAATGATGATTTAAAAAGAGAAAATTTGATCTTCTCTCCATTGGTGAATTTATTTATAAACAAATAGAATATCACACCCTTGACTCATACACCTTGTATTATTCATAAATCACCTAAAAATCATCAATATTTTGGGTGGAATCATCATATATATTACAATATATGGACACTATTGTTTGAGTCTCACACTGTAGAAAAGGGTAGTTTCATGTGTCATGGCCCTCTTAGCAAATGTAAAAATATGATATCAAGGTGAACACACTACACCTTGGGAAATTTTTATTGTTATTCCCTTACATTTTTCAATGAATGAAAATAGTCCAGTCCTCATATCAGGGGCATACTTTCCTATCAACTTTAGCAATAATTTTTTCATTGATGTAATTTGTGCCTCCATGGTTAAGCTAACTCTTGTGTTTATGGTTTTAGTAGCCTTAATTCTTAGTGTCATGTATATTTATTCTATTAGTTCACTAAATTTCATCATAGAGAGGGTATGGCAAATTTCCATAAGTAATCACCCATGAAACCATTAGGAATGTTAGATTGGGTGAAGTATATATAGTAGCTTAGACACCAATGTTTTAAACTTAGTAGCATATGCATAGATGTTTTTTTATCACTTATTGTTTGATTTATTAGAGTGTGATAATATTATATTGCTCAAATTATTATAGGAATGTGTCCCTCAAAACATCATATTCCATGATTGTCTAGATTGGTTCCAACTTTTTATAGTAGGTATGAATGTAATATAATAGAGTGGAGGCAAATTGGGTTACTTTTCACTCTAAAAAAGTAACTCCCTTCACACACAAATGAGCTCACACTTTTGAGCATGCTCGATAAAATTATTGACCCCATTATACTCCAATAATCTCAATAACATTCCATAATAGATTTGGGGGGAATGTAACTCATACATATGGGGTTTGTGTTACTAACACATTATTTAAAGCTGTACCTAAAACTTGGATTCCTCTTTTTGGTGGTAAAACTCTACAAGATATTGGGGTAAGATGTACCATGAATTATCTAACCACTTGTATTAGTTATTGGGAATCCAATAGTCCTCCAACTTCAATAACTCCACTTTAAGTCAAGCCACTTATCTATAGACCAATAACCCTCCCATAAGTTTCATATCATACTGTATGGTATATAAATGTTGTGTTAGATATGTGACCACCTGTATAGATGCTAGGTAGAGGGTCACTTTTTTTATAGTAATTTATTCTACCTCACATGTAATAAAGACTCCTATATTACCTACTTTCATAGTGTCTTGATATTTTACCTATGATTTAGAGTGAGAATTATGAGAAAGAGATAGATATAGATAAGGACTAATAATTTCTTTAGTAGTCTCATCATACTCATTCTCTCCTTGGGTTATCTTAGCTTCTTCTTCATAAACTTGTTCATGATCACTCACTTAATTCCTCATCATTAGAGTTTAAATCATTTATAATAGATTAATCCATATTACCTTCCTTGTCCTCTATGGGTCTTCATGACACTTCCTAATGTAAGCTCTACCTTTCACTAGGATCCCTCTTAGCTATCACTTTTGTTGATTCTCATCATACATGCACTTAATTATCTCTTGTTTATCTCATTTGTCTATATCGAATCTTACCCTACTACAAGCTATAAATTATGAATCATTTCATCATCTATCCTCTGTGTTGATCATAGGGATAATAATTTATTGAACCATGGGTAGGATCAATTTATCACCTTAACTCACTATAATAACAATAAAATATAACTAGTCTTAGAAATAGTGTCAAAATGTTGTGCTAGTTTTTAGCTAGATGTATCAGTTATCTCACATTCCCCATTTAAAATATCAACACTTAATCTAATCATGCCAACATATCATGAAAGGAGGCCTTGAAAATTCACCCAAAGATTAATAAAGTAACTAGATTAGGTATAGATTAAATACATGTAATGGGGTGATTTTCGTATTCTTACATGCCACTATATATGCATTTTTATACTTAACACCTTCATAATATTTTACTACTTAGTTGGATATCATCTAATTTTAATTTTATTAGTAGATAGATGATGTTAAGTTTAACTACAATAAAAATACTTAATTATAATCATTGAATTGAATTCATAACTTTAAACATATGAGTAGTCCTTGCCCAAACATGAATAATAACAATAGGGACTTGGAGAAATATTATTATTATTATTCAACAAGTCTTATATTTTCATTATAGATTACAAGGCACCCATGGTGCAAAAAATATGCAAATTTATTTATGTTAGTATTAATTCTACTTAATATTATTACTCTAGTTTATTATAGTACATTATATACAATTCAACAACATTTCCTTGCTATCTATCTATTTTTTACTGTCTCAAGTGATTTGCTCTTATGGATTTTGATGAGCCCTTGATGCCAATAAATAAAAACACTTAGTAATTCTTGCATCATCTTTCCCACCTGATATTTACTAATGTAGAATACTTGAGGCCATTTATTTATAATTTCCATCAATTATTAACTAATTATTAAAATCATCTATCATTATTAACCCTTGTCATTTTATCCTAAGGATCTCTATTTTAGTTTGTGGATAAACAATGTTTTTTTTATATTGATCCTATTATTCTTTCACTTTACACACATGGAGACTATCTTTTATAGCTTGCACCTATATTGATGGTAGTCCATGATGGGTGTGTAAACATGTTGTGGGTTTAGATTATGTGTGCCAATTTTAAACTATTGGAATTGGTTTATATATCATGTTTTTCACTTGCACACATTGGTATTGTTTTATACATGGCTGATTCCTAGGGTCAATAGCCTCCATGAACATCAAAATTTAAATTTTGAGATAGAATATAAGATTTAGATAATTTAGAGTGGTTTATAAATTAATTAATTCAAATATGGGAGATATATTTTACGTATTGATATAGATTTTGAGGTCATATGTCATGCATATATGCTCACTTTATAGATACATAAATTATATATTAGAAATATATATACATGGGTACATATGCAAGGCATATGTACATAGTTTAAAGGAATATGAATTATAGGTTTTCACATACACATAAATTTGAGATAAAAATTATTATATCTAGCATATAGATGCATAAAATTTTATTTTATATATCATATATTTAATGAGGCATGATATTTGTTCATGCACATTTTTAAATAACACTATTACAGTTGTTTATTTACAAACATATTTGATGACACTAAGAAGTGAGAAACCTTGAATCTATACGTCTATCCACATTGGTTGATTCATTTTTATTGAGTTAATGTGATTGAGGTTAAATGACCTTAAATGGATTTAAAATTACTTGTAATTAACCTATTATTTGGTTCCCACCTTATATTATGAGGTTCAAGATTAAATCTAGATTAGTTATTTGAGCTATTGTAGCTTAGGTTCAACAACATTGAATGATATTGGCACTAATCCCTATTTCAATAGGGTTGGGGAATTTTTTCTCCCAACATATGGAATTTCATAGTTTTTTTTTTGGATTTCAATCACTATCTATTATTTAATTTTTAAGAAAGAGGTATTATTATCCAATGCTTCAAAAAGGAACTGTCATCTCCAATATGTTACTAGGTAATATAGTTTCACCCACATACAAGTGTATACATTCCTTGATATTATGTTTCAAATTTTAATTATATTTCAAATATTAAATTTCATATATAGATATTGAATAATACATGTTTAGTGTAGGGGTTTTTAGAGCAACCTACACATTTGGAGCCCTATCCTAAATACAAAATGTGTTGTACATACTCATGTATATCTTTGTCTTTGTACTCTAGTATTTGTATTGAATTCCAATACAAAAAAAGAGGGGTATATTTTAATAATAAAATATGATATTAGTCACTTGAAAATATCATTCTCAACCTACCTTCTCCCTACATTACTTCTGCACATATATAAAATCTATTCACAATTCTCTTACATCCACATGTTATGTATGGGTCTGATCTTTCTAAATTTTTGTCAATCACATAAAAACATTCCCACAATATATGAAAAATTAGTAAACTATAATAATCAAAGATATCTATATAATAATATCATTGTCAATATCCCCTACACAAATGCATTAGACTCAAATGGTAGCACCCAAATCTAATGGTTTCATCATCCACTTAACAATGGTTATATTTTTAAAAAAAAATCATTCATATGGGTGGGCCCATCTATCTAGCATGTTTGTAGCATGATATATCACCAAAAGACTCATATAAATACAAATTAAGGCTAAGTTTATTCCTTATATATTATTTATTTGACACTTATTGAGTATTGTCATTGATGTCAATGGTACATCTTGCTTAAGGTTTATGCCATGGAGATAGTGTGCCTACTTGGCAATGTGTTGATGTGACAAAGTCCATTGATGGAGTGTTATCATGAAAGATAATTTAAAGGAAAAATATATAATTTTAAGGAAAATAATTCCTTATGGTTGCATGAACGTACATGGCTTTGAGTAACATAAGCCTAGCCATGGCATGGAAAGACCTTGTAAGAAGGTATGAGCATGGTGGCTTGGTGATATGAGTGAAAATAGGTATGAGTGGTTATATGAGGTTTATTTATAATGTATGAGAGTAATTAGAGAAATAATAATATTATAAGGATGAGTCTATAAGGGTAGGACCTTCAAAATTAGTATATACCTATACCACATCTAGACCTTGCCTAGCCTAATGAAGTATCATGATCTATTTTCAAAACATATGAATGATTTATGGAATTATTTAAGAATGAGATAGGTTTATTTACTATGTAATTGTCATTTATAATACATGTAAAGAGGCATGAAGGTTATTTTTAAGGCCTAATGTGGTTTATAGGTCAAGGTCTAGAGAGAAAAGAGAGAGAGAGAGAGTATGGCCTAATGAGCAGTCAGGATTATATTTCAAGGTGTTCGAGATCATGTAAGAATTTTCAGAGGTAATTTATGTTTTTTAAAGTTTTTTCATGAAATTTGAGGTTATATTTTGAAGGACAAGGCATGAAAATTGGTTTTTAGGTTGTTCGAGTGCTCAACATGAAGGGTTCTCAAACAAAAAAGGATTTTCTTATGCTCATTAGCTATTCAAACCTTTGAATTGGAACCTAATATATTAATTTTATATTGTTAATGGTCCTATATCAAAATTATAAGAATTTATTTTTCGATTAAAGGGTTATAATTTATGAAGCATTGTTAAGAATGGAAATAGGTTTAAACCCTCTTACAACCCTAATAAGGACCTGATGTTGAAGATGTTGATTAAAAGTTAACATAATGGATTGGTATTATAATTAAATATATTTGAGTTTGTATTAAACTCTCCTAGGCACATATAGGTTTGATTTAGTTTTTAGGGGTGTGAATATACCCTATAGAAAAGTGTTAATTTCTTGAAGATTTGGTATAGTAATCAAAGTTTACCAAGTCAATGTGTGGAAATAGATGGAGTATGAGGATTGAGACATTTATTTTATATAAATAAAGTTTTTTTTTAACATTTTACATGATTTATGTGTGAAAATTTGGTGCTCTAAGTTGATCGGTCACTAATAAGCCTAATGACGCAAATAGTGAAAAACTGAGGTAGTAGTCAAAAGATGATCAAGAATGTGTTTTCATGAAAATATGATGAATCCAGGTACATATAATGTTTTTAAGTAATTTTAATAATTATTTATTTTTGTATAGGTTTTTAGGTTAGTAATTAAAGTGAAAAACTTGATCACAAGTTGATCTCTCTCGTTCAGATGAGATAGTGAGATATAAGGTCATGAGATTGGTTTGCAAGACCAATATTTTCCATTTAACTATATTATATTTATATATAATAATGATATAATTATTAATAAGATAATATAAATCCATAAAAATTAATTTAATTTATCTATATAGTTGTTTAAGATCTGAGCCACCATGACTACTATTTGAAGAAAATTGGCAGTTCTGAGCGAGTGAGTTGTAGAGGTGTTTTTGAGACTCTATGCCTTATGTGATGAAGTATAATTAAATTGATGTATTTTTTTTGGTATTTTATGTTTTTTTATATTATTTATTTCCATTTTTTTGGTTAAATATTGTGTTATCTTTAGTTTTTCAATACAGACTTGTGTGTGTGTGAAGGCCTAATTTAAATAGTACTAATGGTGTGATTCAAGCGGTGGTTGGAGATAAAAGTGTCATATACCTAGGATAATATTATAAGGGGTATGTTTGAGTTTAATATTATGTTTTAATAGTGTGTGTGAAGTTTCAAGGTGTTTTTAGGATTTCAAAGGGTAACATGTACTAATGAAGGCCCAATTAAATTAGGTCTACTTAAAGCCTAAAATAGGTTTTGGTATATTAAGTTGTATATGACATATATTAATTTTTTATTAATGTATGTAACATATTATAAGACAAATTTTAAGTGTAATACAAATGTGATTTTGTTTTTAAAATAAGAGGTGTGTGAGCTAGAATATTGTATAAGAATAAGGCCTAAATAGCTTAATTGGCTAGTTAAAGAAGAAGTGAGATAAAGCGAATGAAATAACACATTATTGAGTAGAAGGAGGTATTTTATACCATAATATTGGTATATATAAAAATTAATTAATATATAATTAAGGTAATGTAGTTTAATATCAAGGTCATATGACCTAATCTATCTTAAAGAGACCTAGTTGAGTGAAGAAGCCTATAAGGTAGTTTGAGAGGGACATAAGAGTGATAAGATATAAAAAGGTGATCATAGTATGTTATATTATAATTTTTATTTTTATTTTTTTTATTTTTTTATTTTTTTAAAATATAATCAAAAGTATCAAGTGGCTGATTTGGTGATGAGTCATCTAGGGGGTTGGTGCCTCCTTTCAAGTTGGTGCTTGTTAAAGCCCAGTTGAGTGGGTACTTGACTAGTTGGGGTTGGTGATCCATGTGGAGTTGGTGCTTCACTAACGATTAGTTTTTGTCATATACTAGTGTATTCCATTTGTATATATCAATGGTTTCTATTCCACTTGAGTGGTTCACACATATATAATGCATTATCTTGTTTTATGATTATGTACGGTTGCATATGCTTTGATAGATGTTCATGTTTATATGAATGGTTCATGTATGATTAAGTGAACGCGAATGAATGTTTTTAAGAAATTTATTCACCCCTCCCATATCAATTATTTTTATTCCAACATAACTTATCAAATACATCACAATAATGTTGTATGCATGAGACAGGATTAACATACGACTATCTTATTTCAATATACTTGAACTTGGATAAGGTTAATTAAATAGAGCCTATGATACTTGGATGATTAGGAAATGACTTGTGAATTTTGTAAAGATATAATAGGTTTATAAATAAAAGAATTCAAGAAGAAAGGGTTCAAAAGTTTGATCTTGTGACACAAGGATATAGCTCTCACCAGACCCTTATAAAATTAAATTAATTTTAAACAGTGATTGTAAGTATGTAAGTAAAGGAAACTAAATGGGAAGGATTGGAATTATTTAAATTGGGTAGGGTAAAATATTCAACCAAATGGGGATATATGTAACCTAAATTGATTAGGTAAATTCTATAATATTCTATAACCACACCATCTTATTTAGTGTAGAGAAATCCTAAACAAGGACACCCATACATTCATTCAATAAGAAACAAGAAACTTGTAATCTACTTAGTAAATAAATGAAAGAGCATAGAATTATAAATACTTACCTTGGGTTGGACCTCTCAATAAAGTGGATATCTTCAAGTGATGTTATGAGTTTAATATTTATAATATTTGGATAAAAACCTAATATATACCCAACTAGGAACTCCCATAAAATCATCTTGTTGATCTTAGGATACACTACAAGACAAAATTCCTTAAGATAAGGTTGTAGACTAAAAATGAATCCAAATATGAATTAGGGTAGAAATTCAAGTTAAATAAGAGTAAATAAATTGTATATGATATGTTTGGAATGAAATATGACCCTTGTATATACTAATTTAATACCTAA
Organism: Torreya grandis; assembly: GCA_037957365.1. NCBI lineage: Eukaryota > Viridiplantae > Streptophyta > Pinopsida > Cupressales > Taxaceae > Torreya > Torreya grandis. The sequence continues at coordinate 505,351 of JARHVA010008019.1, read as the reverse complement.
AATTAATCATAGACACTAATCTTGTTGAAAAAAAAGATAATATAGTTGAAAGGAGTCAGATAAAATAAAATGATGTAACCTAAGTTGATATAATACATATATCAAAATACATGCTCATAAGTGTATAAAACTAGACTATACAATACAAGAAGGGAAAAAGGAACTAAATAGATATTATTGGCCAGGCTAATACCATAGGCTATATGGAGGCCAACCTAATTAAACAAGGACAAGGTGGAAGTGGTAGATGATAAGACACTCTAATGAGGCCAAATTGAAAGTAGTAATAGTTTAATCATGATAAAATACCATCTCATATAAAGCACCAAAGCCTTACCCATCCATTTCGTTGTGAACCCTTTAAGGCATGCACTCAGGAATACCAATTCTCAATAAGCCATTATAAGAAAAAGTGTTAGTAAATGATAAAATCAAAAATATTATGTGTATATATGACCCACTCAAATATCATCATGATTCACAATAGTGTAACATAAGATGGCATTTTTAAAAATAAACATAACAACAGACTAAAGAGAATAACTAAAAATATAGAAACAATTAAACTTAAATGGAAGTAAATAATATGAAAATACTTACCTTTCTGATTGTATAAAATGATGTATATGTTAGAAGTGATGAAAGTCATCTAATGTGTAGAACAATAAGTAAGCCTAAAAACTGAGATAAAGCTTCAATTTTTTGTTAACATTTTTTGTTAATACCTAAAAACTCTCTATTTAGATAATATTCTAAGGCTTATTTTGGTTTGTGAAAAGAGATCTCCATAAATGAATATTTGGAGAAAATGAAATTTCATGGTAAATAACAAAAATCTTTACTCTACCGTGATGGACCTTAACTCTACCATGATGTAATTGTGGATTTTTATCTTCAACTAAGATATGATACATAAGAGCAACTCACAAACTAAAAATCCAAATGGATCAAAAGGATAATAATGTGATCAAATAAAAATGATATACATCAAGGGAATATTAGGTAGAATATGATGTAAATGGGTAATGTAAAACACCCCATGGGTAATGTATAAAATCCATAATGGAAATGAGACACTCTAGACAAGTGGGTAAGGCTACTTACTATTGACATGAAAGACATAGGACACTCCAACTAGTAAACATAAAGTTTGGGATAAAAAGTGAAGTATGCATGTCATCCCATGAAGGATATATTTAATAAATTAAAATTATCTTAACATACCATAATAATTTCCCAAATTTTTAGATCCTTACAAATCTATCAGGCTACTATGAAGATTTAGTACTTGTGTGGGAAAGTAAGTGACACTCAACTATAGGAAGATATAATGATATATTGATGAAAAGCCTCATATCCTAGTATAATGTCCTACCACACCCCAATGGACCTTAACTCTACTATGATGTAATTGTGGAGTTTTATCTTCAACTAAGATATAATACATGTTAAACAAAGATCACATTTTGTGGTGTCATCTTAATTTTAATATCTAATTTTCCTTGTAACATTACCTTCTCTTATGGTATGGATTTTAACTATTTTGTATTATTATATTACTTTTCCATGTAGATTAAGAAAACCAAACAACAGTGAAATATGGCTAACATGAGAGCTTATAAGTGTTAGGGTCCCTAAGGACTCGTAGACTTACCCCACATGCAAGTGTGCAATCTTAAAACTAACTTACATGTGTCTCAGGTAAAATAAAAGAAGAGATAAATGGTAATGTCGGAATATATATCTATTTAATAAAATTGATATAATGAGGAATATTATTACAACTAATCACAAAGAGGGAAAATAATTCTATGAAAGAGATAGGGCTATGCTATAATAACCATGTTACTAGGGAATTCATACTAACCTAAAATGGGATCTAACACAAGCATTGGTGAAATTATTAGTCATCCATAAATATGGGAAAATTAAATAAGGGCCAAAGAATCACAATGATACTAAGGAAAAAATCAAAAAAACATGATAAATTTGATATCAAGAAGACATGAAGGTGTTACCTAAGCTCTACAAGATTAGAAAGGTTGGTTGTAAAGTGTAACAAAACTTAAATGTGATAACTAAGAACCACAATGGAAGGAAAAGATGGGATTAAAATACCAAAGAAACAAAAAGGAAATAATGGGGTAAGGAAAAATTATATAAATGATAAAGGTGATACCTAAGATTCTCATGTAAATCTAAGGCCAACTATAAAATAATATGAACAAATCTTGAAGGAAAAATCTAAGATCCACATGGGAATAAAGGTTCACTAAAATATGATATAAAACCCAAAGTTGATACCTAATATCCTTAGGTGAATCTAAGGCCCACTATAAAAATATGAAATAACTATAAAAGGAAATAATGGTGCAATTAAAAATGATATAAAACCCAAAGCTGATACCTATGATCCCTAGATAAATCTAAAGCTCAATGCTAAAATACCAAAGAACCAAAAAGGAAGAAATAGTGTAATTAATTATCCTAAAATAAGGGAAATTAAATTAAATGTATAAAATCAAAGAAAAATGAGATAACATAACTAGATAAATATATGCTAACAACCAGATTGAAGAAGAACATGTGAGATACAAGTGTACATGTCTAATTTATTTATCGAAGTTGAATTTGCTTGATTGAAATATTTGAAAGGTTATTGACTGCTACCTTGTGATAAGAATGAAATATCAATAAGCTAAGAGAATTAGGATGGGCATTAGAATATGCCCCCAAGTCATGTAAATGGTCAAGGATGGGCATCTCAAGATGCCTAAAAGGCTAAAATATATGTAGCACAAGGAGCACCAATATAAGTTATAATAAAATGATGGGAATCATAGATGCCCCAACATGTGTGATAATAATAGGTTGGGTTTCACAAGATTCCCCAACTTATGGGATGTAGGTGGATTGGAGTTAACCTCAATATTTATGGGCCTAGTAAAAATGTCAAAATATATGTAAATCAATTATAAAATAGGAAATATGGCATATAATTAAATTTCAAGATCTTTGGGAGGTGGTATAAAATTAGAGTTATGTTATATACCATTATTATATAGTATGATGAATATGACTAAAATTGACTATATTGACCAATTTGATACAGTTTGATTAAACATGACTGAAGTTGACTATATTGACCTAGTTGATACAACAAAATTTAGTCCCATTTCATCAGACTATATTGATAAGGTCAATACAAGTTGATGAAACATGATTTAAATTGAATATATCTACAATATAATGAAATAATACTAACATTGACTGTATAAACCAAGTCAATACAATATAGTGAATTAAATTGAATTGTATTGGCACATTTTGGGTTATTGTAGGTGTAATTGGGTGAAATGGAGAGATATGTATTGTCACATTCTATGTCATTGATGATGTAGTTAGCTAGAGGAAAAAGAACTATATCGACACATTTTTGGACATGGTTGATGTAGTTGGCTGAAATAGAGATAAATTTATTAGAACATTATGTGTCATGGATAATGTAGCTAGCTTAAGGAAAAATATTAATATCAGCACATTATGGATTATGGTCGATGTAAATGGATTAAAGAAAAAGAACCAAATAGATGCATTTTGTTTTATGGCTGATGTAGTTGATAGTGCATGATAGTGAATGGTATTAGGTTGGCTAATACCATTAGGAAAAAGTGATTTTTATGGTGATTTTGGAGAGGGTGAAGTATGATACTAATGAAGTTTCATACAATATCAAAGATTAGAATAATCTATAAAAGAAAATGTGGTATACATATTAATTAAGTATTTTTCATGAATGGATGTTTGATGACTTATCATTTTCTAGTATTTTATTGTTGTTATAGAGGGTGGGTATACATCAAAGAAACCATGCTCATAATTTCTTGATTTATTAGTAAATATGGGAAAATTTTAAGAGAGATTTTTGTCCATGTCATGTATAAGATAATAACTATAGGTGTAAGGATCATCAAGATACAAGGAATAATATAATCATGGGGATCTTCACCAATGTTAGAAGGGTCAAAGGTGATATCTTAGGGCCATCATATGGATCTTCATCAAGATGAGGACCATATTGATAATATTTAGTCTCATTAAAAATATCTTCATAAGTAAGAAAATCATCATTGAGATCCTCAACCATTAAAATAGATATTGGATAACTATACCATGAGAATTTGTATTCAAATGTGGCCATGAAAAAATTATGTAAAAAGTATTAGCTATACAAAATTGATGGTATTAGGATAGATGGTACATTTGGTTATTTAGTTTGTAAAAAAAGACTCCATCAACCAAGTTGATATACTTTGGTGGTGCTAGTGGAGGTTAATAATATGCCTATATTAGACTTGCCAATGTAGTTTTAAGAACATGCTAAAGTATATTGGGTTGGATAATATAGTTTAGAAACATAAATAATGGTACTATGTAGGTTAACACTATTCATAGGTAAAAGAATTAAGGTATCAAATAGGTCGATATAGTTACATTATAAAATATATGTCAGTTTGAAAAAATCATTATCATATCTCTTTCCCTCATCAACAAAATCTTATTATTGATATAATTTTTTTTAAAGATATACCCCTTGGTAGCCATGATTCAGGTATGAAGAGTAAATCAAAAGAAAACAAGGTTTTGAACTATTTCAAAAGATTGTATAATAGTAGGCAAAAACCCTAAAGTCAATCTAAATAACCCCCCTCTATTTTTATGTATATTATAATTTGAAATGTTAGGGTACTAGAATAACATAATATAAAACCCATTATGAGGTAATTTAGACACTCTAGACATAATTTTTACTTCTTTTTTCTTCAAGAAGTTAAAGCTATGGGCTCCTATTTATCCTTGGTCCTTAGTTTCATTTGGCCAAATTCATCTCAGTTTTCTAAAAATCATCAAATAGGTAAAGGAGGGGCCTCTATATTAGTTAACCTTGAGTGGAGTGAGTTCATTATTGACCATGGCTCTTCTTGTAATAGAGTAGTTTGGGTTTTATTGTAAAAGTAGACAATGCTTTAATCTATGTAATATTTATACTCTTAATGACTATATAGGGAAATATGAGGTGTGGAACTGGCTTGTAACCAAACTCAAAAAGGTCCCCTAGATTTTTATATGTGAATTTAACATGGTTGAGGAAAAATAAGATAAAATTAGATTTAATCCTCAGTCTTGGAAAGGTAAAGACTTTTTACTTTGGTCCAAATTCAATAAAATGCATAGAATTTTTGATTCATTATTGAAATGTAAAAATCAAATAAAATGTATTTGGTATACCTAGTATAATAATCAGAGTAATAACAAAAGATTATTTTATACTTGATAGATTTTAAATGAATAGTGATTCCTTTCAATTGACCCTAAATAGCACTGGAAATGTGGACAATGTTTTTCCTTTCACCATCTTTAACCACCATCCCATTGAGATTGGACTCTCTCTGAGTACTGATGTTGATAAATGTTTTTATTTTTTCAAAGGGATATATAAGTTTAATGTCTTTTACCTAAATGATCATGTCTATATGGATGGTATTTAGGAGTCTTGGAATGTAGGGAGGATCTCATGAAACTCTATTATGGAATTGTCTAAGACTTTTGAAAGAACTTATGGCTAGTTTAAGGCTAAAAAATATAGGAAACTAGATAGGATCACCTAGGAAAAACTAATTTAGGATGAAATTTCACTATAAATTGATCCTTGTAATGGTAGAATTGTGAATGATCTTAATTTGCTAAAGCATCAAATTATACAATCTCAATGCTACCTGTATAAGGGAGCACAAATTCATTCCCTTATGACTTGGCATAAACTAGGAGACAAGAGGTCTAATTTGTTTTCTAGTTCTTGAAAACCAAAACCAAAGGATTAAAATATATGGCATTTAGTTCTAGCATAACATTTATAATAACTATAATATAAACAAATAAAATTTCTTTAACTTCTACTCTAACCTATTATTGTCTGATGGATCCAAAAGTCTTAGTAATCAGAACATGGCTCTATGTTATCTCTCTATCCCTAAGAAGGTTTCATGGGTGTAAGTCAACTCCCTAGATAAGGCTATCACATTTGATGAAATTAAAGAGATAATTAATTCACTCAAGAATGACAAAGCTCTGGGTATTGATGGTTTCCATTCAAAATTCTTCAAAGCTAATAAGGAATGAATGGCCAAGGATTGTATTGAGGTTTACAAATAAGTTATTTCTATAGGTTCTTCAGGATTTAAAATTAATAGAGGTATTATTAAGCTCATACCTAAGGAAGGGGACCCCCACCTAGTCAAAAAATAGAGACCCATTACCCTCTTAAATGTATCCTATTAAATCTTGGGGAAAATATTTGCCAAAAGGCTCTCTTCACTCCTTCCCTCTATTGTTTCTAAAACCTAGACTAGTTTTGTTAAAAGAAGATACATTTTAGATAATGTTATAACTAATTTGGAAGGGATATATTGCTCTTGTGATTATAAATAATATCTAGGTATGATTTTTCTTGATTTTGAAAAAGGCTATGATAGAATTAAATGGCCCTTCATTGAAAGGATTATGAGAGCCTTTAATTTTCAATAATTTTTTTTTAGAATGGTCAATGTTCTATTTAAAGATGCCTTTATTGTTGTTGAAGTGAAGGGGGAGATGATTTAATCACTTTATATTTAATGATCTATTAGACAATGTTGACTTATAACCCCTTATTTGTCTGTGCTAGTAGTTGAAGCCCTACATTATCTGCTAAGAAGCTCAGACATGGGTCCTCTAGTTAAAGGAATCTCTTTACCCAGTGAAGATAAATGATTGATTTTTTATTTGCATATGACACTATACTTTTTTTCAAACTTTAGAAATACAACTTAACCTAGGTTTATCCAAAGATTGATTATACTATTCTACTTTTGGATCTAAGGTTACTATGCATAAATATTGTATGTTGGGCTGGCAAGACACCTCTCTAGATTGTCTTGTGCCTTTTGGATGGGAATTGAAAGTGCTTGGGTAGTTATTTATATAGTTTGGTATTAATTTTGATCTTACCCCTTCATTCAAACTCATGTAAGAGTGGATATTTGTTAAAATTAACAAAAAATATAAAAATGGTAGGGCCACCTGCTATACCTACCTCATAAGATCCAGGTCTATCAAAAAGTTATTTCCTCATATATATATATATATATATATATATATATATATAATGCTTCTTGTTGTATTTTTAGTAAAACTCATATCAATTTACTAAACATAATTATAAAAGATTTATTATAGTCTAATGGTGAAGGTGGGAGAAAAAGAAATGAATAAATATAAAATTCAAAGTTAAAGTGCCCTTTAACATCCTAGTAAAAAATAATATATTATGAGGTTTTCCTAAAGGAAAACCTAATTAGAAAGGGTTTAACATTACATATCTTCTTCTAGGTCCCTTCTCTATCAAAGTTGTTGGTTCTTAAGTATTTTATTCTATTTGGTCCACCTGAGATTATATAAAACATTTTATCACCGATAAACATATTTTTAGTTGGTTTAAGACAAGATGCAAGGGTTATAGATCCATTTGGTGAAATCTATGTGTCGACAGAAGGCCTCTTGCACTCACTAGGGATTATTCTAACTTTGAGTGGTTCACTGAAGGTTTGAGAAATTTTAAAGATATTTTCTCATAGGATGGGTGGGTATCCTATTTTGAAATTAGAGTTACATTTAAAAACTCATCTATTCAACATATAATATATACTTTCTTAAAAAAAAAACTACAAGGGAATAATAATGTATCTTTTATGGATGAGGGAGATTTATTCTAGGAAAGTCTTAAATGGTTGAAGGATATACCTATTTTCAAATTATCTACTCAAATTATATACAATAAATTCTCTTTTTCCAAAGTCCCTTATCTTACCCTTAATCATAATTAGAGTGTTTGTGATCCCCTTAATTCTTGGTCCTTTAGGTTTGATGTTATATGGGCATCTTGTATTGAACCCAAAAAGTCTTATTTTCAATGGTTATTGATTTATAATAAACTTTATATTAGTAATATTATGGTTAGGAGTGGTTTTGGGCATCCCTATTGCTTCTTTTGTAGTGATTCTAAAACTGTTGAACATCTTTTTTTCTCTTATCCTTATGCTTCTAAAATATGGAAATGTTGCCTTAAATGTTGGGCTAATGTTTTTGATTGTGATATAGGATGGATAAATATTTATTTTAGTTATGTTTTTCCTAAAAATAAACTCCACCCTTTTTTCCATAAGTTTTGGCTTGTTTTTTCAACTAAAATTCTATGGTTTTAATGGAAGCAAAGGAATTTAGAGGTTTTTCAATCAAAGTCTAGGGTGATCACTGACTTCACTATTGAAGTCATCATTAATTTTATTTCTATATATATCTTTCTCTAATTGAAGGTGCTACAAGTGAAATTGGAGTAGTTTTAAGGATCAGGATGCTTAAGATCACATCTGAGTTCCTAATTAATTTGGGTCAATATCCCAAATTGAGTCCCCATTTAGATTAGTGATTATATCATGGATTGAGCACCAAGTTAAAGATATCTAAACATTAATTGGAGTGAAATTAATATTATTATTTTGATTAGGTATATGACCCCGTTTATGAATGATTTAATTCATTAGAATCAGACAATAATGGTGTGGACATTTGGCTTACTTCCAATAATGATATGATTCAAGATGTGAAAAATACTGATGTGGACAAGAATGTTAATGTGATAAAGAAAGTTGAAGAAATAATTTCTCCTTTCAACCTTAAAATTTATCTATTCTCTAATGAATATGATCCTATTTTACCTCTTTCCCTCCCCTTCTCTCACCTCTCTCATATAAAGCAGTGAGGACCAAATTGAAATATATAAAATGATTGAATATAATGTGAATGCCTTTGTTGGAAAATTGGAAAAAATCATTGAAATGGGTGGTGTTGAAGAATTAGATGAGGTTATGAGGTATGTAAAATATAATAACATGAATTCTTTACTAAATAAAGTCGGCTGCTTAATCCTATCATCAATCTTTGGCATGGATCAGATGGGACCTAATTTGATGCTAAGAAGTGAAGTGGGATGTGTTCTTATAGATTTTGATCTTGATGAAGATAGTGATATGGATTGCATTAAATCTTTGAGGGAACCAAATGATGAGATAATGTAGTTACTATATTTTGGATGCACCTTTTTTTTGGGTAGAAGGATGGATGTGTTTTGGTTCTAGTTCATTTCTATTTTATTGGGCCACCTATTTGGGGCCAATTTTTTTAGATTGTAATATCAAATTTTAATAGTTTGACTATTGAGGGGATTCCTCTTGGTTTTTATACTATTTATTTTTTTGATACTCTGCTAATGATTTTGCATCATCGATGCTTATACTTTGTACTCAATATTTAAATATTAAAAAAAATTGATTACTAAAATGAAGAAAACAAATTTTATCCAACCAAAGGAGGGATAATATTCATATTGGATTCACCAAAATTTTCTCATAGGCTGGAATTAACCTACAACTATCCTATCTCAATAGACTTGGCTCATATAAGGTTAATCAAATAGAGTCTACAATACTTAGATGATCAAATAAGGACATATAACCTATGATAGAAAAGATTTACCTAGAATGGAAATATCCAAAGGAAAGATTTCCAAATTATAATCCTGTGACACAAGGATATAATTATCACTATACCTATATGAAAGTAAATTGATTGTAAATAATGATAAGTATGAAGCTAAAGTAGACAAAACTAAATGTGAAGGGTTAGAATGATTGTAATTAGGTAAGGTGCAATGTTCAAAAAATGAAGGTACATGCAACCTAAGTGATTATGGAGAGTCTAAAATATATTATAGCCACACTAATTTATTTAGTGTATATAAATCATAGCTAAGGATACACAAACATTCATTCACAAAGCAACAAGCAACATCTAATTTACTGAGTAAATAAAGGAAATATCATAGATTTATAAATACTTACCTTGGAGTAGACCCATTGAGAAAGTGGAGCTTTGAAATAGATGTTTTAGATTAAAAAATTCAAATGGTTTGATAATGACCTAATATATACTTATTTAAAAACTCCCAAGGACTCCTCCTATTGATCTTCAAAGACACCATAAGATAAATTTCCTCAAGCTAAGGTTATATACCACAAACTCATATAAATATGAATTAGGGTAGTAGTGTGATATAAATTAGAGTAAATAAAGTTTATATGATATGTTTGAAATTAAATATGACCACCATATATACTAATATAATACCTAAAACCAAACCTAGACACTAAGCCAATGGTATCAACCTAACTGGTATAGTTAAAAGAAGTTGGAAGACATAAAAGAGTATTAGCCAAGCTAATACTAATAGATAATAAAAGATAGACTCATAACTATAATGGTGTATCTAATACATTACATGAAGGTTAAAATTAACTAAACAAATTATATCACCCCAACCAATTCCATAGGTTCGTGAAGCTAACCTAATTGAACAAGGACAAGATGGAATAGGTGGATAGAGAGGTAGTATGAGGAGGCAAAATTGATGGTAGAATTGATATAATTATGATATAATAGGAACATATCTCAAAAATCATCATAATACTTGATTACCCTTTTACTAGTGCACACTTTATGGCATGAAATTAGGGAGATCAATCCTCAACAAGTCATTGAAATAGATAGCATCAATAAATGATAAAGTGAAAAATGTTATATATATACAAATATTGTTGCACATTGAGTAAAACTATGTTATTCTACCCAATTTTTAAATTGATCAGTAGAAGCAGTCAACCAAGAGTGAGGCACACCAAAATAAGTCTATAGTGAACATTGTAAAATATTGAAATATAGATCATTAGGTGAATTCATATAAAAAAAGATCACAATTACCCATTTACACTAAGGGGAAAAACTACATGTGGCTAGACTACCCTCTGTATAGTATTGGAAAAATACTTGATGATCAATAATCAATAAGTGTGATTGAGTTTAATTAATCTCATTACACTTCCCAAGTGTTTATAGGTTTTATAACTTCACAAGTGGAATTAAGGTTTCTAGTAAAGGAGATATATTTTTGGATACTATATACATGATCAATCATCAGGATCACACCAAGATCTGAAGGATAAAGAGGCACACATTCTTATATAAAAATAAAGGATAAAAATATATATGTACATAACTATATAATATATATATAATACCTCTTAATAGTACCATATATAGACTGATGACATAGTTTAAGTGTAAATAGAGACCCAAATCCTACATCACCTAAATTACAACCCTATTTACTACCTTCATTATTGTAAAAAATATATCTCATCCATAGATAATATAGTGAACCACTAAGTATCTTATCCTCTTATTGTAATTTAGATATTTATTAATCTATACAGTTTAAATCTTATACATTCAAATATATAATTAGTTGTTATACATTTCACAATATGAATATATAGAGTTATTAACTTAGTTAGGGCTAAGATTAATTCAAACTAGAGAATAATAACTAGATTGAGAAGTTTAAGATGAATAAATAACACTCTATAAAGTATAATCAAGATAAATTAATTTTTAATAGTCTACTATGATTAATGGACCATTGCATAAATATATAACCTAACAAGCATACAAAGATTCCCCCAGCGTAGAAATGTTTCTCATGGGCTTAAATAATGTCACACATATGTATGTCCATGTATCATATGTAAAATGTATTTTATTCATCCCACTTGTGTATACAATGGATATCATGTGTGTATAAAATCTATATATAATTCACCATGTATATGATGACACCAATAAACTATGTGTACTAGTAAAACATGTCATGCATAGGACCTGGTTTTTGTATTTTTTGAATATTTTATTTTCTTATATTTTTTAAATGTTTGATTTGAATTATAATCTCACATTTACCTAATTTAGAAAGGGTAAGATGAAATATTTATAAAATATAAGAATATAATGGATTCAAAGAATCCATAGCATTTGTCAACCCATAATGCACACTAAGTGTAATATCAAAGTAGTATCGATAAAGTGAAAGAAAAAAGTATGCCCCAATGTATATGTGCATTATAAATTCATGTGTAAAATAGTTATTTGGAGATATAAAAGTCACATTCCTCCAAAGGGAAAGAATCAATGTGTATGGAAGTTTCATAAGATATGTAGGTATATAATATATGTATTCAAGTTCAATGTATTCCATGACAATAATAAACATACATAGTCAGTCTAGAGGGGTGTATAAGTAGTATGCCACATCGAGTTGTAACATGCCTCAATAAATATTCACTAAGATCATACTTATGTAAATGATGGGTCATCCTAGGATAAATATCATGAATGTATAGTTCAAGATAAAAAATCAAATGACAAGGACAACGTAAATGTCATAATAAAACTAAAGCCAAAGGATAGAATAATTATGGATGATAAATAATATGTACACATACATGTCAAGATACAATAGTATAGGAAACAATTGGTCAATTTTAAAGTAGGTGCTCAAGGAAGAAAATAATAAGAATCTATGTACAATAGATTATGCCTAAGAAAACCAATGATCCCATCAATGGGACATTCAAGTGTAGTCCATGGATCATATACATTACAATCATGAGTACCATTCCTTAATTCATTCCTTAATTGATAGTTATTATTACAATCAATATAATGTTTTGAATTTGTAGTAGGATATGTATAACTAACCCTACCATATTTTTGTTGGTTTATTGGATATTTTCTCTCTTTAATATATTCATCATCATCAATATAATGACTAAATAGTTACAAATATGGAATAAAAATCATAGTAGGTTTATTTTTTCAAGATAATATTATTTAGGTAACTCTTATTTTGATACTATGACCTTGGGAGATGTAATCACAACTAGATTATTTTTCTCAATATTGGAAGGTGTACTTTGGTAGTGTGTTGTATTAATAGTTGTATACTATCAAAAAGAGCTAGTAATTTATGTTTCAAAGAGTGAGACTTATAAGTGGGATGCCCATGGAATCTATGGTAAGAACAATAGTACTTAGACATTTATTTAGGATAAGTGGAAGGTAATACAACAAGTTTATTTTGAATCATATTTTTAAGAGTTTCATTTGGAGAAGTATTTGGCATATGCCAATTTCATGACTCACTAATCATATATGATTTTTATTTCTTACCCCATGATGGTGATTAAATATTTTTATACATATAGGTTTTGATTTTGGAGATAAATATGTAATTTATAGTTTCATCCTCAAGCTTTTGGGTATGTGCAATTTATAGATAGCTAAATTTAGCACAAAACCCTTATTGTCATGTTTTATTCCCATATTGACTTATTTTTAAAACTTATGCATTTTAACCCATTTATTAGATGCACCTAACCCCACATAAGTCTCTATTTTCTCCACTAGGCCTAAAAATAATCCCAATACTTATCCAAAAGTTATCCATTGGTGCATCTAAACTATTTACACCTATTATCTATCTCTACCTTGAGAATTGATCCCTAGCTATCTCTTAGACAAACCATAACTATGAATGCCTATGCTATATAAGTCCATACCCCAATTTGTCTCTTTTAGTTTTGTGGGTCCTTCTATCTATTATCTCTTAACTTACACTATAAACCTTCACATTTACATGTTTAAAATTCTAATAGTATACATGATTTATCCTAGATCATCTTATAAATATAAGGCCTTGCCAAACCAATCTAGAAGAGAAGAGAAGAGGGAAGAAAGGGATACACACACACACACACACACACACACACACACACACACACACACACACACACACACACACACACACACACACACACACACACACACACACACACACACACACACACACACACACACACACACACACACACACACACACACACACACACACACACACACATATATATATATACATGTGTGTGTGTGTGCACGTGTGCACGCGCACGTGTGTGCACATTCTTGCCAGTGTGTGCTTACACATGCACATGCACACATACACATAGGGAAAGAGATAGAACATCCAAAAAACCAATTTTTAATCCTAGAACCAAGCTTCTTCATTCAATTATTGATTCATAATACCACACACTTGTGACACTTACACACACACACACACACACACACACACACACACACACACACACACACACACACACACACACACACACACACACACACACACACACACACACACACACACACACAACCAGGTGTGTACACATGAATGCAAGTGTGTGCATACATGTGCACATGCACAAATACACATATAGAAAGAGAGAGAACATCCACAAAACCAAGCATCAATCCTAGAGCCAAGCTTCTCCATTCAAATTTTGATTCATAATACCACACGCTTGTGACACTTATACATCATAATATATCTACATGTTCCCTTATGATAGAGGAGGGTAATTAAAATTTATTAGTTGCATTGATCAATTATAAGGATTTGGAGGTTTAAATCCTTACTTGAGATATTTCATCCACGCACCATAGAACTATGGAGGTCTAATTTTGAATATACAAAATACATAGTTACAACACTTCTTAGTTTGTAAAACTCCATTATTATTGTTTTTTATTTGTAATATGCAAGCTAGGTCAACTATAATATTTAGTGATACAACATATTGTTCCCTACATATATAAAAATTGAAGGTATAGTCAAAATAATGAAATCAAAAGTGATTTATCTTTTATAATATTATGGAATGTAACCCTAAGGTTGATAAAGTGTTGAGTAATAAATCAAGGAAAAAAATACTATAGTATAAAAAACCAATAATTTTCATAATAATTAATTTATATAAATACTATCTAATTAATAATGAACTAGAAAAGATGTATATGCTAGAAAATATGATTGAGATGGGAATGTGGCAGCCTAAGAAGCAATGTAGGATCAAGGCAAAGTGTCTTCATTGGATAAAAAGTGTTATAACCCTCTTCAGACAATAGATCAACCCTCTTTTCTAATAGCACACTAAATTATTGACATTATATGTTATGGTAATGACCATGTGCAAGTGAAGTAATAAAATTTTGGGTAGACATTCACTATGTTTTTGAAATTATATGCATATATGACTAGAACCATGATTATTATTTATTCTATGCTTTGATTAATTTCATTGTGATACCCTAATCATCCATGATTTCTATGGTTTTTATGAACACAAGAGTAAGGAGATTTGAATTATTAGGATACGTTAGGTGTGACCTCAACACCCCATGTTATGAGTTCTTCCTACATACCAATACCTTGAAAGGGGATAAAGCATAATGTAGTTATACAAATCTAAATGCTAGTATAAGTGAGAGTGATGCTAGTATGCTTGAGTATAAATGTCAATTTGAAATATTTGAGTGTGAATTGATACTGGAAATTTGAGTAAAAATGATCTCTAATATAATATAGATGGATGTATGCAAAAATTGGGGTAAATAGGGATCAATAAACTTAATCTACACAATTATTTCTAAGCTTGTTCATTAGAATTTCCATATAAGGGATAAATGAATGAGAGTGGTCATTATATAGTTTTATGGTGATTTTTGGGACAAGAAATGATTCCATGCCAACCGTAAGATGCTTCATGGAGTGGAGAGATATCCATTAAAGATAAAGGAAGCCAAGGGTCAATAACACTACCCCTTTTACCAATATCACACTATGTTATATACTAATAGGATAATTTTATTATCTAGGTGACTAGAAAGTGTTAAAAAATATAGAGGATGCATTATTTAAGGATCAATGCAACTCTTGGTATATTTGGGCATGGTCTAGATGCACATAGAAGCTAGAAAAGGATGAAAAGAGGCCCTAAAATAAATCTAAGGATAAACTAAAGATAAGGTGGTCTAAAGTGACACTAATTTCATTAAAATGGAATTTCATATGACTAAAACAAGATTCAAACACCAAAATAAACTACCCTATGAAATCCTATAGAGATCAGCCTAATGAAATATAGACATGATCGATGATGTAAACATGAGATTAACATGCCACTCTTTCTACAACATCCATGCCTATTTAATTAGGGTTGTGTCCTAGAGCACAATTTAGGTCTAAAATTATAGTAGGTAAAATATAATAAACTTAGTAAAAATACAATTACATATTTATATAAAAGTTAAGATGCATGCATTTATTAACCTCTTTTTCAATTCATTACAATGATTTAATTTATATTTTCTACACTTGGATTTATTTCCATAATTATCCATCTTAATTAAGTCCAAATTTTAAATTTAAATTTTCTATGTTTATGTGTACTTAATATGCAATTTATTTATCCTTATTTTGAGTAAAAAAATATAATTAGGGTAAACATAAATGGTGAACCCTAAATTTTTCAAATATTCAATCTAGTGTTTCTTCTAAACCATTTTTCATACACTTTCATGGCTTACTTTAACTCCTATTTTCAATTTAAATTATTTTAAATGCCAATAAGTCAATAAATTCATCCCTTAGTGACTATTATAATGAAATTACATCAGGATTTGCACATATGACATAATCGATGACTTGGTAGAAATATACTTATTGTGCTAGATGACTAGACACATGATTTAGTGTGGGGTAGGGGATAAAAATCTATTAAAAATAAAATTTAAAGTTTGATAAGTTTGACATGGGATATAAACACTAAAAATTCTAAGTGTGGAGTTGAGTTTGGCATGATATTAAGGAACTATGAGGCAAGGAAGTGCGTAGAAGGAAAGGAAGCACATTGCCGAAGAATGCAAAATGCAACAATGCACATGGAAATTATCATACCAAAAATTGTGACTACCCAAAATTACATAATAACCATAAATTTAAATTTTAAAATGTTTTATAGTTAGTAACTACTATGCACTAATAATTTAATGCCAAGGTGCTATATGAAAACATTGAACATGAGAATCCATAAAATAATTTCATGTATTACAAGATAATTAAAGTAAAATTTGGAGAAACACACCAAGCAATATAGAAGCAAATATTTATGTCATTCTCACCACTTTTATATGAATATATATTGATCCATAATAAATGTGCATATCCATAAATAAGAATAAGAATAGAGGTAAGGAGTATAATGTTTAGAGTGGGAAGCCACCACTTTAAATAGATTGACATTTATTTGAACCATGCCTAAAATGGTTCAAATGTATTATTAAATTTATTTGTTTTTATACCTAAGATTCACATTAAAAATGAATCCAACTTGAGAAAGTTCTTAGAGTGGGTGAACACCCACACTAAATGTGAACCATTACAGATATTGTGTAAATAAGTGTCAATTATTCTATTTAAGCATTTGCATTGATCATCCACTATGATTGACAATTATATGTAGTTTTCCTACAATGGTTCATATTTATTTATTAATTTATTTATTGGTATACCTAATATTTATATACAAAATGAATCAAACATGCGAAATGTCTTAGATTGTGTGATTGCTCACTTTAAATGTGAGCCATTGTATGCATAGTAAAAATAAGTGTCAATCATCCTATTGAATAATTTACATCCATCATCCACTATAGTTTCATTACTTATTGAAAATATATAACCAAAATATATCTTAAAATCATTGCATTCCATGAAATAATATATCATTCATCTATTTGTTGAGAATTTCATGTGAATGTTGTATGATTGCATTATTATATACATTCAATTAGATAATTTGTGTACCCTCATAATACTTCCACATTTTAGACTGGGTGGAAACCCACTCTAAATAATTTAGGTTTAATCTTATATCAAATCATTTAATTCCCCTATCCACTACACCTAAATGGATGCTTGAAAAGAGAAGACAAAATTATATCTTGCAATCATTACATTCTAGAGATCGCATCTCATTCATAAATTTTACCACATCTTATTGAAGTATCTTACACCCTTGATTCACTATAGATACATGAGTAATTTCCAAAAAGATACAAAAAGATATCTTAAAATAATTTCATTCCAAGAAAAACGTTTAAAAATACATGTTAGCATCCATTGTTGGCATAGTGCAAATATGACAAAATAATCTAAAATCATTGTATTCCATGAGATAACATCTCATTCATATAATTTATCAAATAATTCATGTACTTACTTCCCACTCTAAATTTTTTAATTTATATTGGGTGGTTACCCACTCTTAAAACAACCACATGTTTAATTTATTTTGAATATGAAGTTTAGAACTACCAGAAAATAATTTCAACATTACATGCCATCTATTTTAGGAACATCCCTCATCCACTACTACCACATGGATACTTTTAAATAAGTGCCAATATTCATATTTAAATATCAAAAATTTATTTTGAATATTAAGTTTAGATCTAAAAATAACTATGATCAATAATGAATTCCATCCATTATATGCATTCTACTGTAAATATGTTTTATTCCTCCTAATGAAGTATCTTACATCAATAATGCACTAAAAATGTGTGGATTCTTGAAAATATGACACAAAAATATATACTAAAATCATTGCATTCCAAGAAATTATGTTTCATTCATATATTTAGTGAAGTATGCTTCCCCATTTTGAATACATTTACAAACCCCAACTCATTTATATATTTCGTGAAGTATTCTTCTATTCGACTAAATTAAGACATTCATGTAGATACCTAGTTCCTTTATACAATGCATGGCTAATGGAAAAATACTATTCCACTAAACCAAGACCTTCATGTATATATCGAGTTACATTATACAATGCATGGATAATGGCTCAATGTAAGATCCTTAACTTTTAAAATGAAACATAGGTGTTAAATATTCTTAAATATAAATTATTAAGGAATTGAGAAATTCCTCTATTATCTACATTTTTACTCCCTTTTCATGTTCAACTATTGATTTTTATTTTTTCTTGGTCATTTACTCCATTCAAGTTTTCCTATATCAACTCCATAAATGATAATATCTAATGGTATTAATGGAATCGAACTGAAAATTAAATAACCCATTATGAGTAGACCCAATCCATTCTTCAAGATATTTAACATTTGCAAGTGAATTAGAAAGACATACTGTAATTTGTTAATATGTTTTTTATTTGACTTGAAATACATATAAAAAATAATAATAATAATAATAATAATAATAATAATAATAATAATAATAATAATAATAATAATAATAATAATAATAATAATAATATAGGACTACCCTCTGAAATATCTAAATTAAGATCATATATAATTAAAATGATCAATTTCTAGACAAGTTTACATTACTTTCTTCTACAAGACATAAAATCCTAGGATTTCTTATCATAATTTGACCTTTATCAAGGAGATTCAAATTAATTATAATTTCACTTATAAGATAATATAATTTATATCCAATACCATTCTAACTTTACTCTCACACTAACTAAAAAATATTTTAAGCCCATTCCTATGAAGTAGGCTACCATACATACATATTATGACATGGGGTCAGGGACTGATATAGTTCTATGAGATAATAAATTTATGTGTATTTTAGCTTGGTCGTTTCCTACATTCAAGATTTATATTTTCCTATATCAACACCCTTAATGTGAATATCTAATGGTATTGATAGTCTCTAGGTGTAAAATTAAAGAATGCATGAGTAGTAGACCTAATCCATTATTCAAGATATTTATCATTATAAAGTGAAGTATAAATATATACTTGAATATGTCAATATGTTTTTTATTTTAATGAAATAAATCTCATCCTATAAATAATTAATTTTTATATCAGGCCACCCTCTCCTATAATTACATGAATTTCATCCACAATGGAATTATTGGCTTACTAGAAATATTTTCATTACTTCCATTTCTAAGAAATAGTATCCCATTTATCCATGTTACTGATTATATTTTGACATTTCTCAAGGAGATTAAAATCAATTTCAATTTCACTTTTAAAATCAACTACTTTCCATCCTATACCTTTCTGAATTGATTCAACTCTTTGACTTGATTCTATTTGGAGATCACTCTACATAAATACACTAGCAAGATGAAATGACTAGGAGGAGGATACCCATTAAAAAATAAAGATTTATAACTTGAATCACTTATATAATACTCTAAATGTTAAAAAAGGGTGGATTCCCATTCTAGAGACTCCACACACATAAATTGGTCATGCACTCTTTTGTTTCAATTTTCAAACAATGGTTAGAATGCTAAAACACTAAGTCTTTTGATTGAAAACAATCGGAAGTGTCAAAATGAGTCAAGGTTAGTCAAGGTCATTTTATCTAATTCAAAATTAATTTTATATAAATATCCATATTCATAAATTCAAGTTCATCAAAATTGTTAAAAACATTGAAAATTATTTAAACCTTTTCGTTTTGCCTTAGTGATTTCAAAAAGTGCAAATGACCTAGTCATAGTCTAATGCCATTACTAAAAGACCTATCAAAACTTGAAATTATTTAAAAACATATTATCATAGTTTGATTATAATTATAAAAAAAGCTATGGATTCTATTAAACTTGTAAAAAATCTACTTATAACTCATATCCATTGTAAACCCACCTATCAGATCCTAGTTTATCTCAGTGCATCTCATTAGATCTTGACTTATCTAAGTAAAAACCCTAGTTTCATAGGTATTTATCTTCATGACTCATCAACACATGTGATAAAATTTGTGGTTCAATTTTAAAAACTAAAACATCATTAAGTTTCATTATTATTCTCACCCTATTGTGAATTTGTTATCCACCCTCTTTTACATCCTATTTGCATCTCTTGTTCCTAGTATTTTTTGTGCATTATGGTATTCATCCATCTTAGATATTCTCAATCATCATGATTATCATTTGTGCCTTTAGAAGATAAGGTAGGAAAAATATATTGATCCCATCCTTTTTAATTTTTAGACTAATATCAAAAATATTTTTATATTTTGTTGTCTACAAACCCCTCTAAATCCCTATACTAATTTAAGGATCCATTTTTATTGAGTGTTATTCAAATTTTTATTAAGGATAAAATCCATAACCATAACTAAGTCTTACCTAAAACATAGTTAGATCTTGATTTCATTTCAGGAAACCCTATCGGAATCCATTACCCTTGCGAGTAATATTGTCAAATTATGTGGCATCTATTAAAAGACCTATCAAACCCTGACTTATCTATGCACATCCTTGAGGGATGTCGATGCCTTTATTGATAATAAACCTATTAAAACATAATAAAATTATTTATATACCTATTTAAACCTAATAACATTATAAATAATATCATTGCAGTCTAATACCAATGTAGGAAAGCACGTGAGACTCTGATAGCTCCATTTGTAAAATTTCAAGAATCAACATTTTTAATTTAACATATTCATTATGTCATATTCATCAAAGGAACTATATTTAAGTGTTTTCAGTCATGTTTTTTCACCCTATATGTTAACATACAGGACTCCTATGAAAGATACTCTAAATAAAAATCCCTTAAAGAAGATCCCATAAAGAGAAGGAGGTTTATATATGAAGTACGAGTTTCAATGTTTTATTCCCGCATCAAATCTAGACTCAAATGTTGATAAAATAACATATATTTATTTAGGTCATATTAACATGGATTAATTTTTGAATAGAATTAATAGGGCCTACAAAATAGAATATAGACAAAACATATATGATAGTGGTTGACACAGACAACTGCATTCCCAACTTTAATATAGTTTCTAGAATTAGTCCTAACCATAGATGAACAATATGAACTTGAAATGAGAGAGGTCAATAATTTAAAAGGATAATATTTTATATGATTAGCATTAGAACATATTGATAAATTGCTTAAATTACCAAAAATGGAATCCTTTGTTGATTTGAATCCTACTTCTACTCAATAATTATAGAAAGACAACACTAACTCATGATAAAATGGAATAATAAACAATGGTTGATAAAAATTAAACATACAACAACAATACTTCCTAATAATATTTTTAGGTTTGAGTTCATGAATGAAGTCAATGATATAATCACACTCTTAAACATAATAGTGAGACTTCTATCTGCAAGGAACTTATAGACTTAGATGTGTGTGTGTGTGTGTGTGTGTCTATATATATATATATATATATATATATATATATATATATATATATATATATATATATATATATATATATATATATATATATATACATATATATATATACATATATATATATACATATATATATATATATACATATATAGATATACATATATACATATATATATACATATATATATATATATATATATGGACTATTTATTAAAATAATAAATATATCAATTAGGGACAAATCATTAGTGATTCAATCCATAATCAATTGACATAAGTTAAAACAACTTCCAAGCTATTCATGAATTATTATCCTATCTATGTAATTGAAAGGAGAAGAGGGTAAAGTGGGTTGAGTATGTTAGGAGACATCAAGAGTACAAAAATATATGAATTTTATCCTCAAATTACTCTAAAATAAAGTGCACACCACTTTTGAAGATTAAATGATGCATTCCTATAATATGTGATTTAAATGTTTGAGCAAGATCCCTATAACATGGGGATATTTATATAGGCATCAACAAAGATTGGAAAATATGAAGCCTAATTTATAAAATTTCATACCCTCACTTATATGTGGATTTGTGGATGTGAGTTGTCACCATATATGTTGTCATGATATGTTGATAACAAATAGGATTTGTTAAAATTGGTGAGACAATTGGGTGAGACACACAAGTTATTATCAAATAATCACAAATTTAGAGTATATTTTCCTATATTTATACATAGATATGTGTGTACATCACTAACAAAAGACATATCTATTAAAGCATATATGACATGTGCTAACATGATCACATTTGATATCAATATTTCAATTGACATAAAAATATTAGTATTAAGTATTCTTCATTTAACATATCCACATGTGCCTTGTTTTGAGGAATATTGATTAGATTATGATTATGAAAGAAATGTGAGAGTTTAGGATTACTCAAAATTCACCATAACACAAGTAATTACATTTGGAATTTCAAAATTTTCAAAGAAGATAGTGGATGATGAATACACATTCAACCCTATTTATAAGAAAGAAAGAATTGAATCATAACCACTTTCGAAGATTGACTGAAACAAGAAGGAATCAAATTCTCTTATGAGTATGACACAAAATATGATTGATAGAACATTGATATGGTTAAAAAACAAGGTAATCAATGTTGATAAAGTAGTGTTTATACCACCACTATAATATATTAAATTTGGGAGCTTTCATAAACAATAAAAATATGAATCTAAGATCTCACAAGCAGTTGGTATAAGTAAAAACACTACAATGGTAGAATAAGAGATTGAAGTTTAGGATATTGCATATGTTATTCAAGTTAATAGACCTCTCAAGCTAAAAATAAAAATGATTAGAAAATAATATTTTTTTTATCCTAGTATTTATATTTCTAAATATGTTCCTCTTTGTAGTCTTGCTCAGTATCAAACACTAGTGACAAATACTACTCAATAATTTATGACATAAGACACTTTATTGTTGCTTCCATATTTTATTCATTTTCAAGTTGATAATTATTTTATTTCACCTCGTCAACAACATTCTGAATAGTCCCTTGCACCTTCACCCAAAACTCCAATTGAACCATATAGAAAGAGAAAAATGAAATAGTACCAGAAGAAATCCAAACCTCAAAAACTATTCTTCCTTCTCTTGAGGTTATGATGAAGTCTCATCCTACCCAAATGTAACAACCTCTTCCTAATGCAAAAATTTGCAACTAGTTAGATGAGTTACTAAATAAAATAATTAAAATTATTGATAATTAATAAATTGATTTAAATACCCTAACAACTCTTCTTTCACAAACAATAAAGAAGACAAAAATTGTATCAAGAATAATCATAGATAATGAGGGAGACATATATGTAGAAGTATCAATTCCTCCTACAAAAAAGGAGAAAGACAATTTTAGTGCCTTAAACTATCATATCTCAAAAATACATTTGTGTATGGATACGAGGTAAGGAATGAAATAAAACATTGAATTATTAATTCTTACTTTGAGAGAAAAAATGGATCATGATAAGGTGACCAAGGATCAACCTAAAGAATAAGTTCAACAGTTAATTACAATAATCTAGAATTTGGTAAAACTAATACAATCTTCTTATTCAATTTTTCATAAATTTTTTGACATAGAAACACTAAAATTTATAAAATAAATTGGTTATATGGGTAAGGCTACAAAATAATGGTCTAATTAAATTCTATAACAAGGTGCCAATACTATTCATATGGTAATGACCATGTGTTTTGAAATATAGTTAGAATATGATCAGATAACTGAATCTAAAGACAAGTATGATGAGGATGTACATAAATGGGATGGATTATTTCCTAAGTTGGAATATTTCTCTTATAGTTTTCTAGATGACTTCAATCAATAAAAGGTTATTCAAAAAGAGGAAGTTATATAGTTCCCTAATTTTTAAGGGGTTACAAAGTTCAAATTTTGAATTGTCAAAGAAAGTATTAAAAAATTTAATGATTCTAAGTCAATAGAAGGTGATGTTATCCTTGTAATAATGGGAGTAATAGGAAAATTGAATTTCACATACACTGATAATTATGGGAAAGTGGTTTCTAAAAAAATCATTTTCAATCAATTCAAAGAGAATATTAAAGTTATTTTAAACCCTAAATCTACATTCAATTACATGTCAATTTAAAAATTGATAAAATATGATAATAATTTGGATAATCTCAATAAAATGCTAAAAATACTTCAATGAATAACTCAAAATATGATAGATATACATTATGATGTAGAGATAGATTATACATATTCATATGACCCAAATAAAGTCAAAATGCTAGAAATCCTATAAAATCTTGATGAATACATGAAGAAGAAGCCACAACCAAAGGTAGAGAAGATCAATATTATCTTCAATGAAAATGAACAAGAATAAATCATCATCAGATTTTGACTAAATTTGCTATTTAGAACTTTTTGACTCAGTCTTTGAATTTTCATTTGCATATTTTTATAATAGTAATTTACACATTCTATGTTTCCTTTGTAAATTTAAATTCATGCAAATTTTACAAAGCACATTTAAAATCTATGAAAATTTATTATTGTAATTTTTCAAGTCATGAAAATACACCAATAAATTATTTGAAGTTGTGAAAATTTCCTAATGTGTTTTTACAAGTTTTTAAGATGTGAAAATTTGATATTTATTTTTGCAATTTTTAAAAGTAAAAAAAGGGGGTTATGAACTATAACCTCCTAGTTCAAGAAATAAATACAATTTATAGGCCCATTTTAGGGGTTATTGATGGTTAAAATTTTCTATAAAAGTAGATAAAGAGGATATTTTATCATTATTTCAAACATAATCAATATAAGGAGAAATTTTGCAAACTTTGTGTTCTAAATCTCTTCATGGTTAAAGTATGTGTGTACATACCTATATAATTGATTAGTTTCTTTCTAAATGTTTTTTAGATAATGATTCATTATTTATAAACATAGGATTTTTTTTAATATAATTAATTCTTTGAATCTACATTCATAGTTTCTATAAATAGAGAAACCTTAGTGGGGTGAAAATTTTGATTTTACAAGGAAATACAAGATATTTTAAATATTATTACTATTAATAGTATACAATTATTTTTTTTATGTTTCATGGTTTTATGAATGTGTAATGTCTTTCATACCCATTAAATGAGAAAGGTTTACTTTTAGTGAAGTCACCTTCTTTATTAACATTTCTAGTAAGTCTTTGAATTATGCCCATTAGACTTGTTATTATCCTATATTCCATTCCTCTACTGATTTCATTTCAAATTCTCCTTCTATCAACTTTTTATACTTTATAGTTAAAATTAATATCCCATTATAAGATATTTTTGTTATGAATAGTTTCATTTTCTACATCTTTTAATTGGTTTTCAATAAAGGTAGCTCTGTCTGCTAATAGGATAGGAAATTTTTGCTATGATTGTTAACTAAAAATATCTATTTTTCTTCTCAATAAAATTTCACACCAACAAGTTTTAGAACCCACCATGGGACACATTTTTGTAACACTCTTGCAACCAACATTTTGAGATTTTGTTCTATCTGACTTTGCCATCAACTTAATGACCACACTATCAACCTGAACTAGATTTTAAATAGTCTACACAGTTGAATATAGTTTCACATATCAAGAAAATCACTTGGTATTTTGATTTAATTTTTGTAAATCAGTTTCAAATTATTATATTAATTTTGAATCAATAGTCATATTGTGTAGAAAGAGAAGGAAGTTTTGTTACGCATAGATAGACCCATCATCCTTGACAAGTAGCTTAAAATAAATAAATTTCATTCATGATCATTTTGTCTATTCAAGACCCTAATCATCAACCTAGTTTAAACTAGATAAAAACCAAAAAATAAGATATTGGTTCAAGTCTTCAAGTACTAGCCTAAGATAATAATATAATCTACGCTTAATTTAACACTGTCACTACAATGATAAATATAAAATTATATAGTGCTACCATCATCCAAATAAATGCTATTTTTTTATAAAGAAGATAAGAAAGAAAACAAATATGAAGAGAAGTTCATATAACTAATCAAAAATTTATTCTAATGACCATTCAAGCAGTCCATACATCAATACTTTAACCTAATCTTGATTGGTTAAGTCAGACACATGAAAGCATTTATAAATATTTGAGAGCATTTACATGTGATAATAAAACTAACTCAATACAATTTCATAGAGTTGTCAAGGTATTAGAATAATAATAAGATTATGTCATTTTGTCACAAAGAGGTTGGGCACTAGCTGCATGAAGATATTGACATAGGGAACCATCTCAGATTTTTTTTAAAATATTAACCAGTTCCTCATCAATGGTAAATTTTTAAAATTGGAAGAAAGATGATTCACTAGAGTTAGTAAATCAAAAGGTGAAATTGATCCTTTTTTATCAGTAACAATAAGTTTTTTATTTAAAGTTAAATCCTAAATAAAAAAGTAAACTCAAAAAAGTAGTCAGTCTCACCATGACTCATAGGAAAGGTAAAAATTCATAAGGAGGGACAATCATAAATTAATCCCTTATCTTATCAAGTGTTATTTTCCCATTACATGTAGTTTTTCTAACCATGGCTCAACCATGGGGTAGTATAAATGGTCCATTGGGTTTAGGAAACTTACATGAACTTTTGAAATTTTCACATAATAATTTTAAAAAATTCTTGGATGATGATAATCAACATCTAGATGAACATATTTCTACATTCTCTATAACATGGAATTATGGGATTTGAAAATAAAGATATCATAGTAAGGATTTTTGTTGAAACTATTCAAAATGGAGTAACAAATAGGCTTTATCATCTTTGTCCAAAAGTAATAACCAGTTTAAATGATATGAAAACAAGGTTGGAAAATAGATTCAAACTGGAAAAAGATGCACATGCATTATTGGCTCAACTCACTCATATGAAGAAATAATATTACAAACCTATGAGATATTTCATATCTAAATTCAACAAGCTACTTCATAAAATACCAACAATTACAAAACTAACAAATGACAATCATAAATACTTATTTATCAATTCTTAATTGACAAAAGTTAGTTATTAGTTGAGAATGGATAGAGTACTTGATTTAAATGCAACCCAAAAATTAGCTATTGATGTCAAAGTTGATATTATAATGGTTAGGGAACTAAAAAAGAAACCATCAAAAGGTAAGGTATTGAATTCAAGATATTCGTCAATTGAATAAATTTTATAGAAAAAGGTTAATGATATAACCACTTTGAAAAAATAACTACTTGAAAAAACCATTACTACTCCTTACCAATACATTTTAAAAATGAACTATGTGCCTTTTCAAAAGAATCATCATCGGTTGTGATCTCCTAAATATAAGCTTGAACTGGAAGCTCCTCCTTAACCAAATATAAATTCACCTATGAATTCCATTTTAAAAATAAAGGAAATATTTGAATATGAAGAAATGGAATAAGAAAATGAAATAAAAAATCTAGATACTCAAGAATGTGAAGTTGAATAACCTAGTGGTAACTCCATAAATTTAGTCCCAGAGTACAATTCATATATGAAGAAAATATTGGAGACACAAATAATCATTCATTCATATTCTTCATAAGATCTCAAAACTAATAAAATAATAATGTGATGGTTTAAAATAATACACAAAAGTCATTCTTTCATGACGAACATTACCTCATGTTTAGATGAAGGTAAAATACCCAATGAATAAAATAGGTAAGTCTTCCCCAACTAATACTATTGGTTATTCAAAAATTACTCATCCTATAAATAATAGTAATAAATTATCTTAGCCTATATGGTTATCCTCATCTATTAGTCTACCTACTTTTGATATGATTGAACATGTTAGTAAAACTAAAATTCAAATGTCATAAGTTAAATATTTGAGAGAATATACAAATCAGGTAGATAAGCTACTAATATATATTTAATGAAAAAGTCCCATTCAAAATAAGGCCAATGTAAATGGAATATTAGCCACCCCACCTTCTTCCAATATAGTAAAATCCATGGCTACAGTAACTTCCAAGTCTAATAAGGTTCATCTCTGTTACATTTCCTTATTCCATAAGAGATGTAAGTTCAGTAATTTCATAATTGACATAGGATCCTTAAATAATTTAATGCATGCCAAAGGTGTTCATGCCATTGGTTTGAATTGTATAAAAACATTTGACCATTGTTACTCAATGGAAGTAAAACAAGTTCCACTTGTTGGATAAATTAAAGATGATCAATTTTTCTTTGTATATTTTCTAAAGAAGATGCTTAAGATTAATATTTTAGTAGGTGATAGCCACCCAGTATCCTATGGTGTTCTATTAGGGAGAAATTTTTGTAATAAATTTGGTGTCAAAATTGAATTAGACTTATCACATGTGATGATCCCCATCAAAGGAGAAAATAATACCTTGTACTAGAATTGATAACAAAATACACAATGCAAAATGTAGAAGACACTAGGAAAGATATATTTTACGAATATGTAGATATATAAAATTATTTTTTGATGTCAAAATAAAATATGGATATGCCATAAATCATGGAAATTAATCACAATGACGTTTGGATGTTATGATTTGATGATAGTTGATCTTAAATAATATTTGGTGGAGGAATTGTTCTGATGTCTCTAAAAAAAAAAAATTCCTTTCTCTTATAAATTCTAGTTAGAGTGTATTGATAATACCCTGAAATATGAAACACTCTTACTTGGGTTATAGGTTACAAAAGAGATGGGAATTAAATATTTTAAAATGTTGGGTGATGTAGAACCTTTTATAAATTATATCAAATGCTAGTATCAGGTAAATAATTATAGTTTGAAACACTACAAAAACAAAGTTTGGGATAATATTAAAATTTTTGAGGAATTCTTTATTCATGTTATTCTAAGAGAAAATAATTCTAAAGAAAGCACACTTGTAGTATCATCTCCATTGTTGTTTTCACATTCAAAAATTGGTATAGATAAATATATAATTGAATTAGTATATTGAATCAATGTATTAGATAACTGATAGCTATTTAGTGATAATAAACAAATCATTTCCTTTCTTGAAAATATGATATATTCAAAAACCTACATTTTGAATGTAGTGACTCATATAGAGAATATTCTTCTCAAACTCAAAAGGAAAGTATTTATAGATAAAAAGATGAATAAGGGATAACTAAACTAAAATGGTAATAATATTATTAAAGGCTTGGTTTTGTTATAATAAATTTTCAATAAGCATGAGATTAATATAAATATTCTCTCAGTTCAGTGGACTATGAGAAAGTGAACATTGGCTTTGAAGAATAACTCATGATAGTTAACATTGGGAAATTTTGTTCACCAAAAGAAAATATAATTTATTAACTTTATTTTAAAAATATGGATATTATTACATATTCATATGAATATCTAATGTCTTTTCATTTGAAATAAATGCAATATACGATTCATCTAAAACTCAAATATACAAAAATAGAGACAATATAATCTAAAAATTGTAGGATCATTTTTTGTATAAATTCAAAAAATGTTGAATGCATGGATTATTTTACATATTCATCATTCAACTTGGATTTCCAATATAGTACTAGTTCATAAAATTAATGGATATATCAAGATTTGTGTAGATTTTCAAAATTTGAACCAAGTTTTTCTCAAATATAATTATCAATTTCCCATCATGAATCAAGTTTCTTAGGTAGTTACAATTTTACAAATGTTATCAATGATATATTATTTATTGGGTTATAATTATATTTAATTTGACAAAAAAAATTACATAAAATAACTTTTACAACCCCATGGGGCACTTTTACATATCGACAAATTCCATTTAGATTGATTAATTCAAGAACTACATTTCAAATAGTTACAGATCTTGTATTAAAAGATATGAAGAACAAGATAACTATGGTGTACTTAGATGATATAATGTTATTTTTAAAAAAGTTAGAAGATCATTATGAATACCTTGAGAAG
Organism: Torreya grandis; assembly: GCA_037957365.1. NCBI lineage: Eukaryota > Viridiplantae > Streptophyta > Pinopsida > Cupressales > Taxaceae > Torreya > Torreya grandis. Next base: position 474,706 of record JARHVA010008019.1, on the reverse strand, counting down.
GTATTCCTAAAATGTTGATTGCATGGTATTTCTCTTAACCCTAAAAAGTCTATTTTCGGAGTGACTGAAAGGAAACTTATCGAGCATATTATTTAAAAATAAGGGATCAAAATTAATCTATAATTATTTGAATCAATTTAAAAACTAACTTTACTAACCTGTAAACGAAGTGTACATTCATTTTTAGGAAAAATGTTTTTCTAAGGAGATTTGTTATTGACTTTGAATAACACACCAAACATATTACTGAGATGATGAAAGGAAAACCCTTATTTAAATGGAATAATTATATAAAATGGGAATTTGAGAAAATATTAGATGTTATTATTCATGTACCAACTCTAGTTTCTCCAAAATTCACAAAAGAATTCATCATATACTATTATGCCTTAGAACATAATCTCTTGGCCATTGATTTAGAAAAATGATGAAGGAATTAAATAGATTATTGTTTTCATGAGTTCAAACATGAAAGACTATGATTTTAAATATTTACTAGAGGTGAAGCATTTATACATAGTAGTGAAAGTTATCAAATAGTTTAGATACTATATTCTAAATTTGCATTCTATTGTGATGGTGCCAAGTACAATGGTGAAATAAATTTTTTACCAACAAGAGCCAAGATCTAAGAGAGGAACTAGATAACTATGATTCAAGAATATGATCTTAAAATCAAGACCATGAAATTAGTTTGAGGAAACATATTATGTCATCTCATAAAAAAATAGATAAATTCCTAGTTAATCTTTTCAATAGATTCTGATGATGAAAACAAGGAAGATTTTTCCCTTTTCCTTTTTGTAAATAATACTAATGCGTGGTTTGTAGACATTAATTTATTTATAACATATGAACAATGTCTATCTCATCTATATGCCAAACATTAAATAATGCTCAAGTTAAAATCCAATAAGTATGTGATGTGGGGTGGTACATTATTTAAATAGAGTATGGATGTATTTTTCCTTAGGTGTGATCACAAAGAACAACAAAATAAACATTTACAAGCCTTTCATGATCAATCTTGTTGTAACCACTTTTGTAACTGAGTGATAGTTTATAAGATCCTAATATCTTACTATTTTTAGCCAACGTTATTCAAAGACTCGTATAATTATGTAAAAAAATATGAATCTTACCAAAAATTATTTGGATGACCAAAACTTATGGCATTCCATTTTATGCCAATAGTGATTGGATTGTCTAGGAACTATGAATCATAATTCAAGCTTGGGACACACACATGTTCTTATTTTCATATATTATTTAACTAAATGGGTGTAATTCATTCCATTCAAATAGATAACATAAAAATTTGTTTGTAATTTCATGGAGAATATATTAGTGAGATATGATGTTTCACAGAATATTGTAATAAAAAATGCGTCAAATGTTTCTTCTTCAGAATTAGTTAGATTTTGCTATGGCTAAAAAATCTCATTATCCCACTCCTTAGACTATTACTCATAGGTAAATGGTGGAATTGAATGAAGTAATAATAACTCGGTCACCATCATTCCCAAGTTGGTTGATAAGAATCAGATGAATTAGCAAAAGAAAAAATATGATACATTGTGGGAAGATTACATAACACCAAATAAATCCATAGGTATGTCTAAATTTTAGTTGATTTATAGGATTGATGTGTCAATTACAATAACATATAATTTTATTACAATTCATCTAGACAGATCCATTGAGAATCATATCTTTGAGAGTCCATTAAATAAAATAATTATCTATTTAAATAAACTTGAAGATGATAAATCTCAAGTTGTTGATAAAATGTCCAAAAATTAGTCTAAGGTCAAATATATTTTTGATAAATAAATGAAATGATTTTTAGGTGGGATATTTTATTATTCTATGGGATAAGCATAAATAACTAAAATGAAGTCATTAAAAATTTTACTCTTTATGGTGGGCCATTTCAAAATTAGGCACCTCTGTGGAGATAGCACTTTCTACTTGACCTATCATAATGACACACATTTTTAGCTACCCTATAATGGGAAATATACCAAGCATTATTTAAATTTAAAATAAACTTTCCCCCTACATGTAAGTATGTATATAACACTTTTGGTTGTTTATTCCTTACCATTATCTTTTTGGATTGTTTTGTGTTGTCATTTTATTTCATGTCTTTCTCCTTGTTAGATGGTTCTCTTCACTCTAAAACCTATTACTTTGTATAAAAAAT
>JARHVA010008019.1:445000-467500 GCA_037957365.1 Torreya grandis | reverse complement strand
AAATATTATGTCAGATTATAGAATAAAAAATAAATTATTAGTTCATCTCTTCAACATATTTTGATGATGAAAACAAGGAAGATTTTTTCCTTGTCCTTTTTATAGATTCTACTAATGAGTGGTTTGTAGATATTACTTTATTTATAGCATATGGTTAATGTCTATCTCATCTATACACCAAAAATCACATTACGCTCAAGTTAAAATCCAATAAGTATTTGATCTAGGGTGGTACATTATTCAAATAGAGTATTGATGGATATTTATTGAGGTGTGTTGAAAAATAACAATAAAATAAAGTTTTAAAAGTATTTCATGACCAATCTTGTGGAAAACACTTTTTTGATCGAGTGATAACTTATAAGATTTTAATATATCATTACTATTATCCTACATTATTCAAAGACTCATATGAGTGGGTAAGGAATTTTGTGAACCCTTTCAATATTTCATTAGACTAAAAAAACTTATGGCATTCCATTTTATGCCAATAATGATAGAAGAATGTTTCCAATAATGGGGATTGGATTTTATAGGAACTATGAATCTTCATTCAATTGTGGGACACACACATGTTTTTACTACTATAGATTATTTCACTAAATGGGTAAAATTCATTATAGTAAAATAGACAACTTCAAAAGTTGTTTGAAATTTCATTAAGGAGAATATCTTAGTGAGATAAGGTGTTCCACAAAATATCATAATAAAAAATGCCTATAATTTTTCTTCTTCATAATTAATTTGATTTTTCTATGGCTATGACATTTCATTACCCCAGTCTTTATCCTATTACCCACAATAAAATAGTTAAGCTTACTAAAGTAATAATGACGTCATCAACATCATTCTTAATTTGGTTGATAAGAATAAGAAGAATTAACACATGAAGTTGTGTGATACATTGTGGGCAGATCACATAACACCAAATAAATCCAGAGGCATGTCTCTATTTAGTTTTTTTATCAGATTAACTTAGTTATTATAATAGAATTTGAGTTTCCTATAGTTCATCTAGATATATCCATTTATAATTAGAACCTTGAGAGTCCATTAGATAAAAGAATTCTTTATTTGAATAAATTTCAGGAAGATAGATCTCAAGTTGTTGACAAAATTTACAAACATCAGGCTCAAGTCAAATTTATAATTGAAAAAAAAATAAATATAAGGTATTCTCATGAGGAATATCTTGTTCTTATATGGGATAAGCACAAATAACCAAAAGAAAGTTACATAAAATGTCTCCTTATGGATGGGCCATTCAAAAGAAAACACTTATGTGGAGATAACACTTTCTATTTGGCCTATTTTGATGACACACATTATATATTGCCTTTCAGTGGGAAATATATCAATAATTAATTCAAGTTAAAATTAGGTTGTCCCCTACATGTAAGCATGTATATAAAATTTTTGGTTGTGTTCTAATTTCCATTATCCTTTCAGCTTATTTTGTGTTATGTCATTTTATTTAATGTCATTCTCCTTGTTAGTTGGTTTTATTGACTCTGTAATCTCCTACTTTATCTTAAGTATGTCTTTCTATCAAAATTAAAATGAATACATAACCTAATGTAAATAAAATTTTCTATGAAACTAGACTCTAGAAGTATTCTCTTGTCCCCTTGGTAGTTGAGGTCCCTAGTCAGAGCCAGTTATAGTATCAATTTTTGAAAAATGGTCAAAAAGTTATAATGTTAAGTATTTTGACTAAAAAATGTCAAAAGAGTATAAATTAGTCAAATGTTGGTCAACATAATTTTTTCTAGGTCAAAATTCCTTTTCCAAAAACATCCATCTTCACAAAGTCAAGTTGGTTAGAAATGACAAAAAAGGTTGAAATTTATTTAAACCTTTTTGTTTTTCTTTAATGGTTTCAAAAAGTACAATGACCTAGTCAGTGTCTGATGTCATTTCAAATAAACCTATTAAAACCTAAGAGGCTTGCAAAAAATCTTATTAGTTTTTGATGATAATGCTAGCACCACCTATAGAGTTTGACAACCTTTCAGACACTCCACTTGGAGCCTACAACTATTACAAACCCATATATTAGATCCTAACTTATTTTCATTCATCCTCATTGGATCCTAACTTGTTTGATTAGAAACCCTAGTTTCCCAGTTATTTATGTCACTAACTCATTTACACGTGTGATAACATTTGTGATTGAATTTTAACCATTACACAATCATTTATTTTCATTATTCTTTGTGCCCTATTGTATAATTGTTGTCCACCCTCTATTTTATCTTATTTGCATCTCTTTTTCCTTATCTTGTTCATGTGTTATGGTCTGAATTGATATTGGATCTTCTTGGTCAACATGATTAGGGTTTATGCCTTTAGAGGATAAGGTAAGAAAATTTTGTTTATCCCATCATTTTTCCTTTGTAGATTAATATCACAATGTTTTATATATTTTATTATGTGTAAACCCTTATAAATCCCTACACCTATTTTGGGATCCATTTTTCTTGGGTGTTCTTTAGATTTTTTTTGAGGATAAAAACCCTAACTATAGCTTAGTCTTACCCAACACACAGTCAAATTTTGACTAGATTGTAGGCAACCCTGTTGGGATATGTTACCCTTATAAGTAATTCCATTATATTCTATGGTCCCTATTAATAGACCTGTCATATCCTAACTTATCTACATACATCCTTACCATATATCAATGACTTTATTGATAATCCTATTAGAACCCAATAAAATTTATAATAGATCTATCAAAACCTAATATCATTACTGATAGACTAGTCTAAACCTAATAACATTTCAAAGATTGTACTCAAAGTCTGATACCAATGTAGGCAACCCTATTTAATTATGACATCTCCATTTGAAAATTTTTAAGAATCACACTTTTTGATTGAATACCCTCATAATTTCATCTTCATCAACATTAGTGTAATGTATAGTTTTCACTCAAGTAGTGTTTCCCCTATATGTCAACATCTACGACTTATATCAAGGGTACTCCAATGAAAACACCCCCCAAAAAGGTATCACAAGGAAAAGAAGGCTTAGATATGAAGTACCCATTTAAAGGTGTTTTTTCCCCATCACATCTAGACTCAACATTTGAGAATATAAAATATACCAATTTAGGTCATATTAACATGGAGGAATTTTAGAATAGACTCAATACGGTCCATAAAATAGACTATGGGCAAAGCATACATGATAGTGGTTTGGCATAACAAACTACATTCCCAACTTTAGTATAGTTTATGGTTGATCACTATGACCCTAGAAAGAGAGAGATCAAGAATTCAAAAGGAGAATATATTATACGATTTTCACTAGATAATATTGATAAATTACTTTCGTTTCCATAAAGGGAATACTTTAATGATTTAACTCCTGGTTGTGCTTAGAAATTCTAGGAAGATAAAAATGCTTCTTATTCAAAATGGGTGAAAAAAAATGGTCGATAAAACCTAAACATACAACAAAAAGACTTTCTAAGAATATTTATAGGTTTTAATTCATGAATGAATTCAATTATATGATCACACTTTTACACATAGTAGTGGGAAACCTAGTTGTAATGAACTTATAGACTTAGATGTATACATATATATGGATTATTCATTAATATAATTAATATATCAATTAGGAACAACTTATTAGTGATTAAATACATAAATATTTGATGGAATTTAAAACAACTTCCAAGTTATTTATGACTTCTTATCTTGTCTATTTAGTTTTTAGGAGAAGATTTTACAATGGGTTGAGTATGGTAGGAGACATCAAGACTACAAAAATATATGAATTAAATCCTCAAATTAATGTAAAGGAAAGTGTGAAACACTTTATAAGAGTAAATTAGTCATTCCTATAGTATGTGATTCAAATTTTTGATCAATAACCCTATAATATAAGGATATTTTTAGAGGAATCAAAAAATATTTCCAAATGGGGATCATGATTTTTACAATTTCCCACCTTCACTTATTTGTATGTTTATGGATGTGAGTATTCATTGTATATGCTCCCAATATATGTTAATAATAAATGGGCTTTGATTTATTTTTTGAGATAATTCACTGAGAACCATAAGTTATTATCAAGTAAACACAAAGTCAAAGTAAAATTTCATATCTATATAGGCAAATACATGTGTGCATCACTAAAAAAATCCAAATCTATTTAAGAAGAGATGACACATGTTACCATGAAAAAATTTGAAATTAGGCATTCATTTGGCATAATAGGTTTATTAACAAGTATTATTGGTCTCACATATCAACATATGCCTCATTTTGATCACTATTGGTTGGATTGTGATGATGAAAAAAACATGAGAATCTTGAATTACTCACAATTATCCATTAAATAGGTCATTAAATTGGGAATTGTAAAAGTTTCAAAGAAGATAGTGGATTATGAAGACACATTATACCCTATTTATAATAAATAATTAATTAAATTAGAACCTTTCCCTGAGGTTGAATAAAAAAAGGAATCAACCTATCTTATGAACAAAAACCAAATATGCTTGACAATACAATGAGATGGTTGAAAAATATGGGACTCAATGTTGATAAAGTAAGGTTTCCACCACCACTAAAAGATATTGAATGAGGGATATTTCATAGGCAACAAAAATCTGAGGTTGGGATTTCCCAAGCAATCGGTGTAAGTAAAGAAACTACAAAGGTAGAAGAAAATATTGAAGTGAAAGCTATTACAAATGTTGATCTAGTTCATAGGCCTCTCAATATAAAAATAAAAATGTTTAAGAGAAAAATCTTCTTGTTATCCTAGTATTTATATTTTTGAATACATTCCTCTTCATATTATTGCTTATTCTCAGACACTAGCAGAAAATAATACACAAAACATTCTCCCATCAAATACTTCATTGTTGCTTCCATTTTTTTCTCCTTTTCCTTTACCTCCTCCACAATATTATGAATTTCCTCTTGAATATTCAACCAAAACTCCAATTGAAACCTTAGAAAACTAGAAAGATGAAATAGTATCACAATAAATCCAAACTTCAAAAATTATTATTATTTCTCTTGAGATTTTGATGAAGTTTGATACCACCCAAGTGTAACAACCACTTCTTAATTTAGAAATTCCCAACTTGTTAGTTGAGATAATAAATCAAATAAATAAAAAATTTAAACCAGAATAATTTTATTTCAACACCATAGTAACTCTTCTCTCATGAACAATAAAGAATCCCAAAACTATATCAAGAATAATCATAGATAATAAGGGAGATAGATATGCAAAAATAGTGGTTCCTTCTATGAAAAAGGTCAAAGACAATGTCATTGCCCTAGACTATCAAATCTCAAAAATAAATTTGGAGAAGACTACAAGGGAAAGAATGAAATAAAATGTTCAATTATCATTTGGTACCTTGTTTCAAAATATGGATCATGATAAGGTGACCAAGGATAAACTTAAATAAAAGTTGAGTAGTTAACAACAATAATTCAGAAGCTAATAAAACCAATTATAGAATAAATTTTTCATATGGGCAAGGGTAAAAAATAATGGTCTGATAAAATTCTATAGAAAGGTTCTAATACCATTCATATGGTAATGACTGTGGGTTCTGAAATATGGCTACCATATCATCAGACAACTAAAGTTAAAGACTGGTATGATGAGGGGGTACATAAATATGATGTATTGATATCAAATTTATAATAATTATCTTATACTTATCCAAATTACCTCATTCAAGAAGATGTTATTTAAAAATAATAAGTTCTATACCTCATTGAGTTTTTAGGGGCTACCAAGTTCAAAATATGAATTGTCAAGGAAAGTATAAAAAAATCAATAGGATGTGATGCTTTCCTTGAAATAATGGTAGTAATAGGTAAATTAAATTTTAAATATAATGATGATGATGGGAAAGTGGTTTCTATAGAAATCATTGTCAACTAATTTTTTAAAAAATATTGAGGAATTTTGACTATGAAATCTACATTTGATTATGGGTCAATTAAAAATTTGATAAAATATCAAAATAATATATATAATCTCAATATAATTCTAAGAATACTTTAAGAAACAAAATAAAAGATGATATATCTACATTTTGATACATAGATAGCTTATACATATTCAAATGGCCCAGATGATGAAAAAGTGATAGACAACTTTAAAAATTTTGATGAATACAAGAAGAAGAAGCCACAACTAGAGGAAGATAAGATCCATATTATCATTAGTGAAGAATAACATGAATAGTTCATTGCCAAATTTTTAATAAGTTTCTTACTCATAACTTTTTGAGTCATTTTTAAGATTTTCATTTGCATATTTTTGTAAAAGTAATTTACACACTGTATGTTTTATTTGTAAATTTCATGTCATGAATTTTGTTTAAAACACTTTTGATTTTCAAGTCATGTAAAAACACCAACACATTTTTTCAAGTTGTGAAAATTGTCTAATGTGTTTTTACAAGTTTTAAGATGTGTAAATTTTTTATTATATTTTTTCAAGCTTCTAATAGGTAAATAAGGTGGTTATACACTACAAACACCTAGTTTAACATATAAATAAAAGTTAGAGGCTCATTTTAATGGTTCTTGATAGTTAGACCTTTTTAGCAAAATAGATAAAGGGGAGATTGTATTTGTATCTCAAAGACAATCAATATAAGGATAAATTTAGTAAACTTTATGTTCAAAATATCTTCATACATAATGTATGTGTGTACATCCATATATACCTGATTTTATATTTTTAAATGTTTCTAATATTATAATTAATTATTCAAAAACATAGGTATTTTTTGTAGAATTTTTTATTTGAATCTACATTCTTAATTTAAATAAATAATCAAACCTTGGTTGGGGTGAAACTTCTAAATTTACAAGGAAACACAACATAATTTTAATATTCTTGTTATCAATAGTAGAAAATTATTTTATTGTATGTTGTATGTTTTTTAAAAATGTTTAAAGTCTTTTCTATCCATTAAATGAGAAAGGTTTCATTTTAATGAAGTTATTGTATTTATTGACATTTTAAGTAAGTCTCTGAATTTGGTCCACTAGACTTTTTATTATCCTATAATCCTTTCCTCTACCAAATTATTTTCATATTCTCTATCTATCACTTTTTAAAACTTTATGGTTAAAATTACTATCCAATTATAAACCATTTTTGTTGTGAATAGTTTATTTTTCCACATCATTTTTTAATGTTTCAATAAAGGTAGCTCCATCTACTAATAGGAGAGGGACTTTATCCCATGATTGTTGAATGAAAATATGTATTTGTATTCTCAATAAGTTTTCATGTCAACACACTAAAAACTATGTTACAAGTTTTTATTCCATTAAACCAAGATCATCATGTAGATATCCATTTCTATTTTACAACACATGGCTAAAGGCTCAAATTATAATTTTTAACTTTTACATTGATTAGTGTAAAATATTCCTTAGTATAATAATTAAGGAATTGAGAAATTTATCTTCTATTTACATGTTTATAAGTTACGAAATCTAGAGTAGTAAGGAATGCATGTGTTTCTATTTACATAGACATTAGCTTAATTTTTTTCCACCCTTTGCATGTTCAACTATTAATGTGTATGTTGTTTTGTTCATTTCCTCCATTCGAGATTGAAATTTGCCAATATAAACACCTAAATGTGAATATATAATATTATTGATGGACTCAAGGTGGAAAATTGGAGAAATCACATAGTAGACCTAATCCATTATTCAAGGTCTTTGGCATTTTCAAGTGAAGTAGAAAGAGATACTTGAATGTGTCAATAAGGATTTTTTTATTTGATTTTAAAACATCTCATCCTATAAATAATTAATTTTAAGATGGAGCCACCCTCTCCAAAAATTAATCAATATAATCCACATTGAAAATGATGACTTACTAGATAAGTTTATTTTACTTCCATTTGTAAGATAGAGAATCCCATTTCTCAGGTTTACTTACCATAATTTGACCTTTCTCAAGGAAATTCAAATTAGTTAAAATTTCACTTTACAAATTAACTACTTTCCATCCCATATGTCTCTGAATTGATTTCCTCCTAAATAAAAAATATTTTAATCCCATTCCCATGAAATAGGTTATCATACATACCCACTAAAACATGAGATCAAAGGCTGATGGATTTTTATAGAATAATAAATTAAATTAATATAGAATAACATTATTTTAAAAACTATTTATTAGAAATTTTTGGAATAGATGGGCTTCCCACAATAGATATTTCCCACACATTATATATATATATATATATATATATATATATATATATATATATATATATATATATATATATATATATATATAGTTGCATTTCAAATATTTTTTGGATGTGTGAAGGGACACAAAAATTGTTAGGTGATGTCAAATAGTTCTAAAGGGACAAGTTAAAGGAAACTTGAACTAGGTCCAAGTGAAAGATAAAGATATATATATATATATATATATATATATATATATATATATATATATATATATATATATATATATATATATATATATATATATATATATATATATATATATATATATATATATATATAACACATACATGCATATACATATACACACATATACATACATGCATACATGCATGCATACATACATACATACATACATACATACATATATATATATATATACATATATATATATATACATATATATATATATATATATATATATATATACATATATATATATATATATATACATATATATATATATATATATATATGTGTGTGTGTGTGTGTGTGTGTGTGTGTGTGTGTGTGTGTGTATATATATATATATGTATGTATGTATGCATGCATGCATGTATGCATGTATGCATGTATGTGTGTGTGTGTGTGTGTGTGTGTGTGTGTGTGTGTGTGTGTGTCTATATATATATATATATATATATATATATATATATATATATATATATATATATATATATATATATATATATATATATATATATATATATATAGTTACTTCTAAGAGAAATATAAAAGTAGAGGTTGAGATTTTACATGTTTGATGTTTATTCCATAGTCGTACTATAACTAGTTGATGAGACTCAATTGTAATGTATTTTCCCTAGTTTAGTAGGAAAGCTTGGTTGGGAAAAAAATAATTGTAATTATTATTTTTCATCAATAAATAAGTATGGGTTTTAGATCTAAGAGAAATATAAAAGTAGAGGTTGAGATTTTACATGTTTGATGTTTATTCCATAGTCGTACTATAACTAGTTGATGAGACTCAATTGTAATGTATTTTCCCTAGTTTAGTAGGAAAGCTTGGTTGGGAAAAAAATAATTGTAATTATTATTTTGCATCAATAAATAAGTATGGGTTTGAGATATAAGTCTAATTTTGTGTGTCTATTTAGTCAAACATGCATTTAGGCTAGATAGTAAGAGAACCTTTTTTTCACCCCTCATTACATTTTACATAAATTGGTATCAAAGAATTTTTTACCTTGCCTAGGGAGTGTGTGTCGATATTTTATATTTAGTTTCAAGGTGTGATAGAGAATTATTTTGATGAGATTTTGAGGATTAGTTGTAGAACATAGGGAATACCTATTGGTAAAAAATGAATATCAATTGTAGTCACATATTTTGTAGAGATGATGAGTTTGTAATGTTCAAGTTGATTTTAGTAAATCAATCCTATTAATGTAAATTTAAGGTATAATAGATGTTTTATATAAGAGAAAAAATCTCAAGATGTAGAGAAATGTTTTCAAGATGAAGATGATAATAAATCACTAGAATAGGGCATCATAGTCTTGAATATGAAGTAAGCACATCACAAAATAAGAATCAAACATCAATATTAATTTCATAAAGTATGAGATAAAATATTAATGGGTACATACTAATATAGATGTGAAGATGAAATTCATATGTTATGCAATCTCTAAAAAGGTGGATGTATTAATTATTTACCAAGGATTTTTTAGTACATGCATCATCAAGCACTATAATTCATAAATGTAATAATTAATATGACTCAAAAATACATGAAGTGGGTTGAATTTATTTAAAGTTATTAATTTTTGAAATCATAGGATTGGAAAGTCAAATTATGTTGAATATGAATTTAATAGTTGAGTTATTGTGATAAGTTAGATGAGAGTGGAGGATATTGGGTTTTACTTAATTAAATAATTATATGAAGAGGATTTGGATTGTTGATATGGATAGGAAGAATACATGAATAAAGTGAGTATGGTTATAATTCTAAAGCTATAACATTTCTTGTGAGATAGTTTTTTGTTCAAGGGACAATAGTTATTCATAAGTAAAAGCTCAATGAGGTATTAAACTTGATGAGATAGAAATATAGTGGATGACTACAAGAATATATTGTTGTAGATAAAACATTAGTAAAATTAAATCATATTTCTTATTGGACACATATGAGTGTGGATGTGATATAATATTTACAAGGATATATATTTTTCCAACTTATAAATATGGAAATGTTAGAGAGAGTCCATGGGAGGACATACGAATTGATTTCATTCTTGGGATACCAAGAATTGAAAGAGGTAAAGACTCTATATTCATTATTTTTGGAATGTTTTTTAGGATGGAAATATTTATTTTATGTATGAGTAAATGTAATGACATAAACATCACAAATTATTTGCTCAAATAGATAGTTTTATTTCATGGGTTTTTAAAGGTCATATTATCACATATAGATACAAATTTTATTTGGGAGTTTTGAAGGACATTGTAGAGGAATTTGGGACTAAGGTTATTTTTCCATGTAATTTACCATTATAAAGAAAATGGGAAAGTATACATAGTGAATCGAATACTCAAAAAATTTAAAATATGTTTGGAAAGAGACAAGTTAAAAGAGTGGGATTTATTTCTTCTTACAAAAAATCAAGAAATAGAATTACAAAATTGAGTCATTTTCAAATTGTGTATGATTATAGGATTGTATGTATTTGGGAGTTAAGATACTTTGTTAGTATGAATATGAAAAGTTTTTAAAATGAATATTATTTAGTGTGAATGAATTAGGTGAATAGGGAAGTGAATAAGAGGTAGAAGAAGATCATAATGGGTTACACATAATACTCTTATTACAGCATTAAAGAATGTGAATTCTAAGTAGATCTCCTAGTTTTAGCACATTTTTGAAAATTGATTTTTAATAAGAAAATGTAAAATAATATAAAATGTAATAATATTGGGTGATATATAATATTGAAGAAATTTTTAGTGAATAAATGAGTTATAACCATTTAATGGGGTTGATAAATCACCTATATTTATTTTAGTGGATTTTTATCCTAACAATTAGGGAAAAGAGAGTAATGAAGGAATAATTTTAGTTTCTACATTTACATATTAGAGACAATAAATTATTAAAAATATAAGAGATGAAAATAAGGTGGTATTGGAAACTAGATTTTATAAGAGAAAATGAGATAAATAATGTAAGGATTATGATATAATTAAGTGGAATAATGTATAAGCTAAAGATGATACTTTGATGAGTTAATCTACTATTTATAATCATGGAAGGACCATATAATATGTCACAAAATATTCATGACTACAAGCTCATGGAAAAATCCATTTAACCTAGATATGTGACGTAGGAGAATCTAGGTTCATAATAAATATTTCATACAAAATGATATTCCTAGTCTAGAGATGGAATCTAAAGTGAGTTAGATCAAGCATTAGTAAAAAAAAATCAATAAATTCATAACGAACATAACTAACTAATATAACTCCTTCAATAGGGTTTGAAAATGTAAATTAAGAGCTATTGAAATAAGAATATACATAAAACCTTCTAAAAATTTTCTCACCTCTTAATGTTGCTCAAAACATGATTTTTTCCTTGATTTGGTGCTCAAGTCTCTAGCAATGATAAGTGGCTTACTCCTCCATAATCTCAAGTGCACCAATGAAACTAGGCTCATGATATTTGATCAATTTTATGCCTATAATGAAGATATCCTATTGCAAATGAAACATATTAACACTACATAAAGATGAATTGTGGAGAGAATTATACATAATAAGTTTCAACCAATATATCTTAAAAAGATGAGTGAGAGGACTCCTATTTATATATTTTAGAAGTTGATCAAAATGAACCATGACCATCCATATCAAGATCAAGATGTGTGGCCAAGAATTCGTTTAATTTTGGAGGCTCAAATCATAAATACCCTCATAAATATTTGGAAGGAAAGGGCATTAAAGATGAATGGGAAGCCTTAAACCTAATATTGTTTACATTTATGGCTTATAGATGCCACCCCATAAGTGATTTCATTTAATGATGAAAATATTAGAAATCAATTTCTAATTAAAATATATTCAATAACATCCATGGCTTTTCCACCTAAGCCCTTGATTTAGTTTAATTTTGCCTGAGTGAGATTAATGAAATTTTATGCAATTCTTTGAAAATGGGTTGCACACTATTAATCAAACTGGTTAGAATGTTAATTTACTAGGTCATAATTTGTCTAGAGTGGAATTAGAATAGGTTGTTAGTTACGTATGGACTAATATCCCATTTAGGACATTATGGATGCAAAATAACACATTCACATGTCATATACTTCTAAATTAGAAGAATTCAATGGTTTAGAGCATCAAATTGCATTTTTCCCATTTTGACTTGAAATGATTTTAGAAAAGTTAATAATCACATAAAATTCATTTCCCCAGTTAGGGATACATTAGCCTAAATCAACACTTTTATATGACAATATCTAACCATTTAGCATGTTCAAGTGATTTTGGTCCAAATTATGCATTTTCACAAATTTCAAGTAAGATTGACAATTTAAACACAATGGTGTTAGTAATTAGATATCTACATTTTGACCTTATTTGAGAAGGCACAGTGAGACATTAAAATAAAGAAACATTGTTTCAAAGAAAAGAGTTGTCTAGAATAATATGGAAGGAAACAACCCATAATGCCCCCTCGAGAGGACATAAAAATATGAAAGAGAATGATAGACTCTTGAAAAGAGAGAAACAATGAAATTAACCCATGGATGAGATAAAATCCATATTAAGCTAATGATTTCACACTTGGATTCTCAATGATCGAAACATAATTATAATATAATGGGCCCCAAGGGTTGGGGGAAGTGGGAAGGATACAAAACCAAAAATATAAGCAACATACTTTGAACACACCTAAAGGAGGGTGCAAGCTACATGCTTAGGGAGTGATCAATCCTGAGACAAGTCACACACTTTGAAATTACCATAAAGGGGGAAAAAATCCATTGAGATTAGAATTAGAATAAAAATTATAATGTTTCTCCTGATAAAGGAAATAATAATGTGCCCCAATAGAGTGGATTTTATTAGTCAATAAACCAATTTTACCCTAGTAGGGCTGATTTTGATCACTAATAATTAATTTTTCCCTAGTAGGGATGATTTGATTAAATGATTGGTCTAACTATGGTACCTTGGTAGGGACAATTATCAATCATAGCTCAAATATATAACTTAATATTAAATATAAGTGGGTTTAAATATAGATACGAGGGTCTAATGACTTAAAAGTCTATATCAAATCGGGCATATGAGCATACATGAAATGATGAAAGAGATGAATAAAATAATGAGGGTGGCTGAGCTGACCTAAGATACATCATATGTCCAAAAACTACCTATATATTTTTAATGGACCCTAAGCTAATGTAGTTTACCTAAAATCAAGAGAAAATGGAATGAAGAATGAGAAAATAGAAGAAAAATGGACCACTATTTGATTAGACTCATAGATATTCCCAGATATACACGTCTAGCATAGAGTCTTATGTGTAAGCCATTGATGTTTAGTCTCATTGACTTATTAATAGTTAATTTTTAGAGTTGCATTTAATTTAAGACTTTGATACAAATCACTTGGTGCTTACTATAATGATATTAAGTATGAGTAACTTATAATGATATTGCATTTAAATTATGATGAGTTGGTTCAAATGTGAATATTTATAACTAATAATAATAATAATAATAATAATAATAATAATAATAATAATAACTACCAATACTAGAGTTAAAACTATTTACATTTAAATAAAAACAAAAAAAAACAAAGATAAAATTAATACACAAATGTAACCTAACTTAAAATCAAGATATGGACAAGCAGGATTTAAGTAGGAACAAGAATACATAAAAGAAAAGTAAGAACAACTTAATAAAAAACATGAAGCAAGATATGTATAATCAAGATCCATGTGTACTAAAAATATGTAATTAAAATAAATAAATAAAATAACAAGATAAAAGAAGAACACAAAAGACCATGAATAAATAATAAAATAAAACAAACAAAGAGATAAGGAAGTAATCAAAACAACAATAAAAATCAAATAAACATACACAAACAAGAGTTCCTCAAAATTTTAGTGTAATAAAAAAATAATTATTCATATACATGTAATAGAGGAATTACTTTATACAATAGCGTAACAATAACAAACAACACAAAGTTGCCTCTAAGTGATAGGTAAACAATAAGACAAAAAATAGGGGAAAAAGAAGAAAAGGAAGGGGGTGGTCGAGCTTTCCCCAGATGTACAGGATAAGTCGATGCTACCTAAATAGTTCCATGGACATGAGATCCAACATTAAATTCAAGCCAAATATTATTTTCCTAGGAGATGGGATAGAAGAAAA
Organism: Torreya grandis; assembly: GCA_037957365.1. Lineage (NCBI taxonomy): Eukaryota > Viridiplantae > Streptophyta > Pinopsida > Cupressales > Taxaceae > Torreya > Torreya grandis. The sequence continues at coordinate 452,801 of JARHVA010008019.1, read as the reverse complement.
GTGATGATAAGAAAATATGATTGATGTTGTAGAGGAAATAAGGAAAATGTGATCCAAAAATGATGAGAGAGTTCATAATGAATACTTAAAAAATGGAAAAAATATGGAGATCCAAATAAATAAAAGTGTAAGATAATGTTTTTGTTTATTTTGTTGATCATTTTCTAAAGTTTTTATGTTATTAGGATAAGGAATAGAAGTGAAATGTTAACAAGAGGTCTAAGAAACCACCTAAATGAGGAGATGCATGTCAATATGTAAGAGTTCAAACAATAGCTAAAATGGTTGTAATAAAGATCTTGGATATGAACAATGGCATAGGGAACCAATTAATCAAGGAGATGCACATCTAAGAGTAAAAGTTACAATAACAACTAAGTCTAGCTACAATAGCCCATACTCATAAATCAGTGAAAGAGAGATAAAAGAGGGATAGAGTTGACCTCAATGTGAATCAAACACAACTTACATAGTCCAATTAGGACCTCAAATCACAATAATTTATCCCACACAAAAGGTGGTGAAAAGCTGACCAGGTCAAAAAAATCTCGTAAACAAAGGTAAACGACTAGTCAAATCATAATATTAATGACCAGGTGATGCAGTAATGAATGATAAAAAGGTTTGTTTCCTAATTTACCCAAAGATGATTATAATTAGGAAATAATGTCATAATACTGATTTACCAAAAGGAGATTATAATTAGTGGTACTAAAAATAATACTAATTTGTGCATAGGAGTTTATAATCAGTGACACTAGATAAAATATAAATGAAAGGTAACATTCCAGATCGACTATCACACTACTTTCATAGACTTTCATTTAATAATATAATTATAAAAACTATTGAAACAAGATTAGAATCCCCTTACAAAAAGTGTGTGAAGAACCAAAGGAACCACTAATCAAAATAGTGTAAGAAGGATGGAAAAAATAGATTTTGGTCAGTATTAAATGAATGGTATGATAAAATGGTATAAATAAAATGATTGAAAGGAAATTGGATATAATGGTAAAGGGGATTTCCCCTAATGGATAATTAGATGTGTGTGCTTGTCAAATGGTGAGAACATTTCAAACTTAGAAAAATTCTCTCAAAATGGCAAGAGGATGGCTAAGATTGTTCACAAAATGGTGAAAACCTTTGAACTTAAAATTCTCATAAAATGGTGAGAGCATGGAGAAGATGATCAAGCTAACCTCAATAGAAATTGAATGCTGCCTACATAGTCCCTAAGAACCTTAATTCAATGTAGTTCAAAATCAAGACAAATGGGACATAATGGTATAAAATTCCTATAATGAAATGGTCAATATGGTTTCCTCTAAGAGATGATGTAAATGAAAATGAAAAATAGAAAATGATAAAATAAAAATGGTTATGTTTTTCTTGTTGACAGGCTGATGCATGTCCTAGTCAATATGTGAGAAACCAAAATAATCAATAATTAAAATTGATAACCAATACCTTGTCTTAATAGTTTCTCTATCAAGAATCTGCTTCATATTTGGTTTCCAATAAAGTTGTTGTGATCCTCATTGGTCATTAATTTTTTCCTTTCAAACATAAAGACAAGGGATCTTTGTAGCCTCTAAAATGGAAAGTGATGCTAGTGATGATAAATAATGTTAATCATAGAAAAAATGATATAAGTGGGTAATGATAATATGGATAATAATGAAATTTATAATAGTTGGGTAAAAAATGAATATTAGGACATTTAGGAACACATAATGTTACTAATTCTAGATTTAACATAATTTTGGTTATGGCAGGGCCAAATACCTCTAAAGATGCTCTTGATAAGACCAACAATTTTTTTTATTTGATTTTTAAAGTTATTTCAATTTAATTATGATGTATATTTAAAGCTATATTGATTTGGTCCTTGATAATGTCTTCATCAAGCAATGAAGAATTATTGTGCTCAGCTATTGTCACCTTGATAGGGTTTTCAATAATTAAATTTTATTGACTGTCCCATAGTGCCTCCAAGAAGGTTTCACTAAGGGATGTTAACATTTGATATTGATTGTCTTCTAGTTCCTTCAAAAGGGTTTCATTAAAAGATACTGATCTTAAACTTTGATCATCCCCTAATACCTCCAGAAAGGTTTCACTAGGAGATTATTCTTCTTATTCATGAATGTGGTCTTGGTCCCCCTAATATTCTACACTTGATATGTCTCCATGGATGCAATTCAATAAAGTTTTATACTATCAATCCCAATCGACACTTGTGGGAGGTGGAATGTCAATATAATATATATGCTGGGTGATGCTAATGGGATGATGAAAGGTAGCACAATCCTTATATAAAATACTAGGAAAACATATGTCGATGATGAAATAATCATCCTCAAAAATTGTAGAAGAATATAAAATATATTCAAATTGATTTGTAAGGTAAGTGTAACCAATTTTATAACAACCATGATTGTATTCTAATTCTAATGTTAAATTATGCTAGTTCAGAAAGATAACCAAACTTCAATGTTGATTCTTCATCTGATGTTAGTTTAGAAAGGGAACTTGACTCCAATTCTAATTCTTCTTCTAATTCTAAATTTGATATTGGTTCAAAAATGGAACCAGACTCTAATTTTGATTCTTTTTCTAATGTTAAATCTGATGTAAATTTAGAAAGGGAACCTAATGTCAATGTTGATTCTTCATTTGATATGGTAATTTCTATAATGATGTTTTGTTGAATGCTTGGTGTTTGATATATAATAGCCTATGATGGCAGAATGGGCTCTATAAAAATATATTCATCTAAGAAGGGTTCAACATAGACTGGATCATTTAGGTGAATCCCCTCAAAGAGAGGGAACTGCTCGAGGATTGACTTGATAGAATCTAGCCTATCAAAATGAGACTCCTCAATGAGTGGAAAAATATCAAGAGAAAACTTCATAGAGGTTGAGTTGTCAAAGGGATGAGGCTCTTTAAAAATAGGATAATGGTTAAGGTAATTATTTTACCAAAGGTGGTTATAATCATCAAGAAGTGAATCAATAAATACTGGCTCATCAAAGTGAGACTCCTTGATAATAGGCAAAATATAAAGGGGTGATTCATCATAGGTTGACTCATCACAAATGGGTGTTTCGAAAATAACATAGTGGTCTTGTTTTATAATTGGTTGTAAAATATCAATTTTGAACACATTTTGTTCCTCAAAAGATGGTTTTTGAATAGGTAATGGTTGGCTCTATTGAGGCTTGAATACCAGTATGGGTTTTGTAAAGTGGGTAATAGTTGGCTGAGGGTGAATAATGATTTGTTGTTCAATAATGAGATCCCCAAAAATTAGACTATGAAATAAGGGATCAACAAAGGATGGTTTATCAATTAGATGTTCCTCATTAATAGGTTCAAATAATACTGGTGATGGGCCTAGACTGGTAATGATTGAGCATTACAAAGCTTGGTTTCCCACACAATCCAAAAAATGGAGGCCTAAAATGGTAACCTTCATGTGCTTTAGAGCTTGATGGATTACATAAGTTGAAGGAGGATAGCCTAAAATGATAACCTTCATGCATTATGGAGTATGATTGCTCATGTAAACTGAAGGAGAAAGATGACCTTAAATGGTAACCTTTGAACACAATGCAAAAATCAAAGGAGGATAAACTAAAATGGTAACCTTAAAATCATGGTTCATAAATTGAAGGGGAAGGATGGGGATGACATACAAAAATTAGCATGGATTAGATTAGTTTTCAAAGGCTAATCCCAAAGAGGGTGATATCTTCAAACATAATGAAGTGCTAATGCCTATAATAAAAATTATCCTCCTTGTATCTAAGTCTATAAGATACCCCACTATAATTAAACCTTTGCATCATCTGTAGAAGATTATTCTCTATGTTTGTTAAGATTTTACAAATGTGTTTTGCAAATGTTAACAAGGCGTGTTTTAATTTTTTCCAAACAAGTGACAAGGTAAAAAGAGACTATAATAAAGAGATAGGGCATAATAACCTATAATTAGAAAAAATAGACATGAAATTACTCAACTTTAATAGGTTGAGATCATCAAATTTTAAGAGGGTATGATAAATCTAAAACCTATAGTGTAAACTAGTACACTAAACATAGGTTTAAAGATATGTCAATATCATAAAATCTAGGGACAACTTTGATGATTTTCAAATAGAAAATTATAAGTCTTTATGATGATGAAAGTAACAATGAAAATGAATAAACTAAAGATGTGAAAAAACATAAGAATTCTTTAAGTATCAAACTAAAACCAAATGGGAAGGGCAATGGCACCACATGGTAATAGGAAGTAGAATTTATTCTAGAACTTAGAGCATGAGAGATACACGAGATAACCCATGTTCACAATGATCAAATGATGATAAGTCTCTAAAATGTCATTTAACACAAATGGTAAATCTTACCCAAGATAACTCCAACCAAGTGCAAATGGGAAACTGATTAACACCTTGGAATAAACCTTAGAAATGTGAGATTTTGATTTTTAAGTAAAAATGAAGGACTTAGAGATTTTTGAAAAATGGTTTAGACTCAAATGGGTATCATAATAACATTATTTAGATAAAGATAAAAATAATGTTTCAAATGAGTATTTGAACAAGGAAACATATGATTTTGATTTGGTTAGTGTAATAACTCCTTGTTCAAATAAAATGATGGACAACAAATGTGTTTAGTTTAAATGTTTTGGCTTACAAACAAGTTTTAGACTCAATTAAAGTAAAATACAAATATAAATAATTATAACATGCAAAGCCTAAAATGATAAGGTTGATTCATATCATTGAATTCCATCTATATGCATGCTCTTGGGAGGATTTTAAGTATTAATCTAAAAATAAAAGAACATGAAGTAGTAGTGTTATTACACCCCCTTCTACCAAGATATTGTAAAGTGACATGGAACTTTTGGATACTCTCCCTGCATCAACAATATGTTTGTGACAAGTGGGGTTATTCTAAAACTAAATTTTTGAACGTCTAGATGGTCCCAAGTGTGGTTAACACTAGAGATACCTCACATGAAATGACTTCATATTGGCTAACATACTATAAAAGGGTCTATTCCTTTACATATATATTAATCCATGTACTTCTTAGTGGAATCCCTTGGTTATCCAGACATGACTTGGGTCTTTGTTATGATTGGAGAGCCTAGTAGCTTATCCTGTTGGCAATCACAGTATACGTTCCTTGATTTATATACCCCACCATGGAATGGGGTTGAAATAATATTGAGCGATGAATTCCTAGGCCAAAGCTTCCCTAAATAAATCATTAGGAGGATATGAATTCCCTCTCATAAGCCAAGATGTATAATATAAATGACCAAGTGAAAAAACTTTAAAGGTTGTGTTTAGATTACCCAAGCCATTGGGTTTTGGGGAGAGAATCAATAATTTTGTTTTCATGCTTTGGACAAGGAAAAAAATGCAACAAAATAGCTCTTTTAGTCACCTAAATTCCAGAAAGGGGATGTGTGGAGAGCATACACACATCCTTCATTTATGAAAAACAAAAAAATATAAAATATTTAGCATAAAAAAATAATAGTTTAATTTAATTCACTAAATGGATGTGTTTCTAAAATTTTCTTGGCCCCTTGGCCTTAGTTGAAAACTTGTAAACATTTCATAAAACAAACTAAACATAGACCTCAAAATTCTTTCTAAGCACCAAATGGAAAGTTTTAGGATTTAAGCGTTATCAAATTTGTCATTTTTTCATCATGTGACCTATAATTTTTATAGGTTTTAATTCTACTTTGAAGCATAATTATCAATTAGAAAAACAAGATTTGAAAACTTACTCTCAGGGTTCTCTATTTCTAATACATAGAGACTGACGTCGATCCACAGTGACCAATGAAGTTATCATAAAATTGATGGTAGTTAGAATAAAAGTAATGTTGGTGGATAAAAATTAATGTTGGTTACCTATGAATCCTTCGGAAAAAAATGTTTCTTCAAAAACAAAAATTTGTAAGCCAAAATAAGTATAAAATCTCAAGAAAACCTCTAGATTCTATAAAAAGATGATTAGACATAGAGCATGCAAGCTCTAAAATCATAAATAACAACCTGTAACTTTCAAGGAAATGTAAAAACTAGGTTTTTGTGTCCTGTTTTACCCTGCATAGTGATTGATGCTAGTTAGGACATGATTAGTGGTAGATAGGGTAACTCAAGACAAGTCACTTTGTAAACTGTGTCAATAAAAACACAAAAACATGAGAAATATAATGATAAAACATGATTTTTAGAGATTTTAAATCAATTTTTATGAAATATAATAATTTCAAATGTGTCTCCTTTCTTGTAGGGGATACATGGTGCTACTGAGCATGCCAAGATGTAGAGATAGAATCCAAAGTGAGTTTAATCAAGCATTAATCAAGAAAACTCAATAAATGTATAAAGAACATAACTAACTAATCTAAATCCTTCAATGATGTTTCAAAATATAAATTAGGAGATATTGAAACAAGGCATATACTTCAAACCTTCCCAAGAGCTTCTCACCTCTAAATACAGCTCAAAAGATGACTTTCCCTTGATTTGGTGCTCAAGTCTTTATTAATGATGAGTGTCTTGCTCCTCTATCTTATCATGTGCACCAATGAAACTAAGATAATGATATTTAATCATTAATATGCCTATATTTAAGCTATCCTATTTCAAACTAAACATAATAACACTAGACAAAGGTGACTTTGGAGAGAATTATGTGTAATAAATTTAAACTAAAAGAGGTTAAAAAGATGAGTGAGAGGCATCTTATTTATAGATTTTGGAAGTTGATAAGAATGAACCATGAACATCCATATTCAGATTAAGATGTATAGAAAAGAATCCAATCAATTTTGGAGGCTCAAATCATAAATACCCCCAAAAATATTTGGAAGGGGCATTAAAGAAGCATGGGAGGTCTTAAACCTGATATTTGTTGAATTTATGGATTATAGATGCTACCCCACAAATGATGTCATTTGATTATGCAAATATTATAAATCCATTTATAATTAAAATATATTTAATAACTTCTATGGATTTCCTAGTTAATCCCTTTATTTGCTTTGATTTTTCCTAACTGAGATTAAGAAAAATTTATGCAATTCTTTGGAAATTGGTTGTACACTATTAATCAAACTAATTAGAATACCAAGTTACTGGGTCATATTTTTAATGAAGTGGAATTATAATAAGGTTTTAGTTGTGTATGGACCAATATCCCATTTAGGACATTATGGATGCAAAATAATACATGCATGTGTCGTATGCTTCTAACTTTTAAGAGTTCAGTGGTTTAGATCATCAATCATGTTTTTGCCATTATGACTCAAAATGATTTGAAAAAAGTTAATAATAACATAAAATGAGTCACCTCATTTAGGGATTCATTAGCCTAAATAATCACTTATATATGATAATCTTGAAACATTTAGCGTGTTCAACTGATTTTGGCCAAAATTATGCATTTTCACAAATTTTGATCAAGATTGACAATCTCAACGCAATGGTGTTAAGAATTGGATGTCTACATCTTTCATGTCAGTATAATTCTTAGTTTTATGTGTGTATCGATTGATATTACTATTTAGGAAGCATCAGTAAATATTGATGACCAAAACATGGTATATTTTGGTGAATAGGAAAAGCCATGATTAAAACCTCCTAAGTATAATTTTATTATGTATTTATATTCTCCTAAAATATTTAAGCATTTTTTTTAAAATGACATCATAGTTTGAGTTTGTATGTAAAATTTATGTCCCTTAAAATTATTA
>JARHVA010008019.1:397500-440000 GCA_037957365.1 Torreya grandis | reverse complement strand
ATCAGTATGAAACTATACATAATAGTATTGATACATAATGTCCTAAATATAAAAAAGGTGCTCAATGAATATTAATATATAAATAAATTCATCATAGAAATTTGTCACAACAATCAGTTATGTATGTGATAAATGAAGAATTACCATATTATTATCACATTTCCTCAAATTGATACTAAAAACATCTTAGAGCATGTTGTTATAGGAAATAATTAATTGTTAATTATTATTTATTTTACATGGGGTATACATGAAATCTTCATTTTTGTATCAAAATATATTCCAAATTCACATCTAGAATTATAATTGAGTCATAATAAGTTTTATAATTCTTCATTTCTCTATTAATATATTTTGAATTGACATATATAATTATAATTGAGTTGTAATTGGTTTTTGAATTATTCATTTATCTTTAAAAATATTCCAAATTGACATCTATAATTTGTAGAAAAATAATGACTGAATGCAAATGCAATAGATTGATATTATTGATATGTAAGAGGTGTATATATAAAATGTTTAGGAGGTAGTTGAATAAATTTCACATAATACTAACAAATAACCGTTGATTTATCTAACTACTAGCCATTATGCTAATGTTATGATAGCTATGCTCTAGTAATAATAGATTTCCAAGCTATTTAATTAACTTACCTAAAAAAGATAACATAATATCTCAAATTATGTCAACATTCTCCCTTTTATTACTTTTTTTCTACAAACATCATATTTCCAAATAGTGGATCCCCCTTTATTACAAATACTGTAAAAATATTTACACTTTCCATGTATCCTGCTCACTTTATGAGGTGGCATTCCATATTTTTGGCTTAAAGGTATTGGTGTCACCTTGGTTTTTGCTTGCAGAATTACCAAAAACTTGGAAGTGATAGGAACACTTCTCTCTACTAACACCTTTGATGGTTTCTTAGATTATGAGGATTACCACAAACCCATATGGTTTTCTGCTACAGGTTGACCACAAAATTGGATGGTTGCAAGAGGTTTATAATGTACTTCAGTGGTTTCTTGAATTACCACAAACCCTTTTTCAAGAACCAAGTGTTACAACTTTAAATTTTTTTGACACTTTTTAGATTTTTTATGGTAATAAAAACTCACTGAAAAAACATAAATGACTTTTTACAAAAGATGACATTCTTTTGACACTTTGATTTTTTTTTGTGATATGATTCTTTTGATGATATTTAAGATAGACAACTCTAAATTTATGAATTTAAAAATATTGACACTTTGACTCTTTTATTGATGACAAAATGACTTTTTTTCTCTTTTTTTTCACTATAATAAAACCTGGAAAGGGAATTTAATAGCTATAAACCCTATAATTTACTGTGACAGATTATTAATCCTAACCCAAGGAAACTTAAAACAAGACTTAATTAATTAATTAAAAAAATGGACTCATAAATAATCATGTTTAGGTAAAAAATCGATGGCATAACATGGTGGTGAATGGAGGTATGCATCTTCTAAAGGACACCACTTCAAATAGGTCAGTTTTGACTCTAATGTCACCTTTCTGAGGTAAATCTACCAAACTAAGTTGGGTGATGATTGGGTTTAATGAAGATGCATGAAGCATTGAATTGTATATCATGATGGCATACATACATAGAGAGAAGATCAAAACATATATAGTAAGAGACATGTAGCAAGTATTTTTGATTATGTCGAACAGACATCTTTGACAATCTAAGAAGGTTATAGATTGGTATATGGATATGACTATATCATGAAGGAGATAATGAATAACATTTAATATTTAATCACAAAAGCTATAAATGTGTAGTAATGAAAGAAGAATGATCTTAAATGTAGATTTTATGATTATTGATAACTAGTTGTGGGCATCATGTAATTCAATAACACTTCAAACTCTATGGAATAGACATGTATTGATCTATTTTCACAAGTAAATCAATTTATCAGGTGGTTACAAACCACATGAAAATTATAGGAAACTTTACGCCAATTATAACTCTAACAAAACACCCTCACCCTCAAAGACTCTCATGGCAGACTGTTATCTGCTCTAATACCAATGTAGAAAAATAATGACTAAATGCAAATGCAATAAATTGATGTTATTGATACGGAAGTTTAGTTGAATAACTTGCACATAATACTAACAAATAACCCCTGACTTATCTAATTAATAGCCACTATGCTAATGTTATGATAGGTATGCTCTAGCTATAACAGATTACCAAATTGTTTAATTAACCTACTTAAACAAGATAATGTAATATCTCAAATTATGCCAATAGAATTATAGCAGATCTGTAATTGGTTTAAATCCTACATTGGTAAGACTTTAACAATTATATATGCTAAAGCATTGATATTCAAGACTTGAATATTTTAGTCCCTCTTATAAGAACTACCAATCTACCATCTTTAGATGTGAATGAAAAGGTAAATAAGAACCCAACATGTTATGCTTCCATCATTATTTTTTGTTAGGTCCAGTTTTGGTTTTTTTATTCTTGGTATTTCCTTGATGGCATGACTGCATGGTTTTTGATATCTCCCACATGGATTCTTGTAAATAACAATAAAATTATATGAATTAAGTGTGGTATCTTGTAATGTAATGATTGAAATATATATTTTTGTGTTTTATTTTCAAGAAGCCATGCAAATATAGTGGATGAGTTTTATCACATATTTGCAATGTTCCTATAAAGGATCACATGTATGGTTGAAATTAATTATTTTTAACTCTATAATTCATATTCAAAATGAATCAGACCTACATTAGTGTCAATAAATAGTCTAAAATAATTTTAAAACTATGGATTATTATTGACTTGGACATTTGCATAACATTTTCATATACTATTTTGATTTTATAGTGTATCATTGACTGATTGGACACTTTGATTTCAATTTTATTCTACCATTATTTTGAAAAGGGCTATGTTATAATGTTAAATTAAATTAATTACTAAGTTATCATGACTATATATTTGTTGGATATATATTTTTGATGTCTTGTTTTATGATTGTAGGATATACCATGATCTAGGTTTTATTAATGGAGTCTGGCTAGAAGGGTTATACTAGTGGAAATTCAGTTATAATCCAATAATGAATACTAAATCATGAGTTTTTAAAAATGTTACAATGGATTTATTGGCTATGATTAATATTTAGTTTGATATTAATGTTATGTTCATATGTTTGATCTTTTGAGTCAATTTTATTGTTATGTTTTTGTCATCATCAATATCTAGTTTAATATGGTTGCCTCTTTTGATAAGAGTGATTTATTTGACTTCATAGTTGGACTTGATGTCATTTAGGCCTGTCTTGCACTGGTGTTGCTTATGTGATACATAATTTTTTTAGATCAATTTAATCAAAATGTGATGATTATTGTGATCCTATTGTGATGTCTTGATGTCTTGGTTGTTGTATTTATGTAGAAATTTGTTTTGGTTATGGATTCAATGTTATTGATATCTTGCTATTATCTTAAAAAATCCTTTGGTATTTATGTTGGTTATTTGGCATCCTTCAGTACCATGGTTACCTTACTTTGTTATCATGATCATATTATTGTGGATCTTTGTTTCTAAGATGCAGAGTATTTATTTTGGACTATGAAGATATCATGGGACCATTATTTTTTATATTATTTTTTATTCTTGACATGTTGATTGGACCTTGGACTATCAAATGGAATCATTTGGATATTAGTTGGTAATCAATTATCATTTTAATTGATGGTCTAGAATTTAAACCATGAGTTGCATGGTAATCATGGGGTTGACTTAGGGGTTTTATTTTTTTATGGTTTTTTATTGTTGGTGATGTTTCTAGTTTATTATTGCTTATTTTAGAAGTTTATAGTGTGAGCTTAGTGTGTTAGGCAATTACCCTAACTTCTACTATGAATGTTGAGGAAGTTTGTTTGCCATTGTTTAGCCTTGAAGATTTGATGACTCGACTAAAAAATTTATAGTGGGGATGGTTATTGAAACTTGTTATTATCACTATAATAAATGGGGATGTGGGGTGACAAGGATTTATTATGTCCATCTTGCACCATGACCCAATCTATTGTAGCAAGAAGTTGTAGATTTTAATGTGGTTTTAGAATCTTGTTTTTGAATAAGAGAGGGGATTAATTTGAGGGGTGGATATGGGTAATGTGCATTAGAATAAAATAGAATCTCAATTATGTAAGAATGAGGTAGCATAGACTACCATTTAAGCAAGTGAGTGGTGTTTTCATTCTTATTTTTAGTCATGTTTTGGACAAATTGAAACTATGGTTGAGAAGTGTTTTTTTGTGTGTTTTTGTTATGCATTTGGCAATGTTATATTTTTATGACACTAGTTTGTGTTGATAATACTATTTGAGTTATTATCTTTTATGGGTTTACCTTTTATTTTATCTCTTGATATGAAATACACTGAGTATTCATGGATGGAATGTTGCATAGCATTATAGCATTAACACCTTGATTGTATTTTAGTTTTGTGTTTCATGTTGGTTAATTGTTTTGGTAGTTATGTTTTTTGGAAACTTAGAATAAAAGTTATGACCTAGCGAGACAAACTCCTCCATAAATATGATAGTTGGGGTGGTTAGGGCCACCTATGGAGGGTTCATTGGATAAGATGGAGTGTGTTTATTTTTATCTACAGGTTAAATGTACACCTAAGCATGCATGAGTGACTTAAAAGAATTTGAATCATGATTAAATGATCTTTGAATTTGAACTCGTGATTCATGTTTAGATGTTGATGAATTTTGTTTTTATAAAAAACTCAAAATGGTTGTGGTGTTTCTTTGAAAATTCATGTGTATATATTTTGTTATACCGAGTCACTATTTTTGTCAAGTTTATAAATTGTAATGAATGAATTTCATGACTATTATTGATTTCATTTTCACCTGTGCAAAATTAGCTCATGGTAAGGAGATAGAGTATTATATGAGTGAAGGAATGGTTTATGTTTAATGTAATTATTTATTTTTATCAGCTATAATCCTCTTTTTGGTTATAATGGATTTTAGGTATTTATTTAAATTCTATTTATGATTGTACATTTAATATTTATATTTAACTATCAAGTATTTATGTTTATGATAGTTGTATGTTGATATAAGCATGACGGAAGGACTCTGTGGTATTATTTTTCCTATTATTTCTAATTATTACTTTACAATTAATATATAAAGTAATGACAATATTTATTGTTTTCAATCTCAGTTGCTATTGAGACATTTACATTATGCAATTAATATTCTTTAGTCGGTAGTATGAAATTTTAATTGGAATTGATTTAGTTGTAGGATATTTTTAAGAATCATTTGTGAGTTGTGTTGAATTCTCTATTGATGTTCAATCACTAATTAGTCTCTAGTTTGGAATGTAAATTAAAAAGGTTATTTTTTATTTCTATCATTTTAAATAGGAGTATCTTATGTGGGTTATAATGGGAACTCTAATTTCATTATTTATTTGATATGTTTTTTAATCATCAACATTTTGAATTGAACTAACTTGTGTGAATCGAATCATGATGTCTGGTTTTATTATCACTTTATATACTTAATAAGAATATTAGATTAATATTTTAGTAATTAACTAGAAGTGTTAATTTAAACTCAGAGTTGAAGAAAAATTTCATAGAAGGAAAATGTTACTTTTTAATCATATGATTGTGATCAAATTGAATATATTTTATGATGAGCATATAGTACTTGATTCAATAGTGTCTTTTGTTTGAAAATAAAATTTTATATTTAGATTGGATGAAAGCATGATGTATATGTTATTAAATGGTAATAAAAGTTATGAGTATCAATGGAGGATAATTAATTTGTAATTATAAAGTGTTGGTGGTATTTCACTAACTTAGATCTAGTTATTATGATAATGCAAGATTGAGTTGTGTTATCCACTTTGGATGTTTTTGCATTATGTTATAGATTTTTAGTTGGGTTCTAAACTTACTTGTCATTAAGTTTCATTAATTTTTAAGACTGATGATTAATTTTGTGTCATTTGGATACTTGGCCAAATCTTAATGCATGAATTATTTTTAAGACCTTCTAGATTGTTGAAATGTTTAAAATATACTTATCTACCTTGAAATTAGTTGTGTAAGGTATTGATGATTTTAGTAATGTTATTAAATTTTTTAATATATTTTTAGTAAATGAATATAACTTTAATCTTATTTAGATAGATGTTGGAATAGCTAAGTATATATTTTGTTTGCTTTTACCTTTGATTACTAAGTAATGATGGTTAATGCTTTAAAATAGGTGTTGGAGAGTTGTCATGATGAAGTCATGGTGGTGTCATGGAGATGATTTGGTGAGTGTATGAGGTTATTTGATATCCTAAGTGTTAATTACAAAGTGTGCAATGTGAAGTATCATTGACAAAGAATGAAATGTGCTTGTTCTTATATGCTTTATGTATGGTTAGTTGATATTCAGTTTTGACATGTCTAAAGAGGATTAGGGATGAGAATGGTTAATTGATCATATGGAAAATGTCCCTAATATGTTATCTATTGTTTGATAACTTGTGTTCATAATTGGAATTCATCTGGTAGTTCATTATTCTCATCTAGACACTTTGGGTCTAGTAGTAAAAAATTTGAGTAGGCAATTTGATGATGTCATCATTGTCATTAGGGAAAGAGTCAAGGGGAACTAGTCATATGGTTATGATCACAATAGTACCTATTTATTATGTGCAAAATATCATGTCATGTATCAAATCATAGTCAAATATATGAGGGTGCAAAGTTATCTTCTCAAATATATTTCATTATTTTCCATATTTGGCCAAATTTGTAAAAGTGGCCAAAAAAACTAACTAAGCATGTTGATAAGGTCAACAATTGCACATGTGGATGTTTTTGGAGAAGGTGATCATATGGGTTTTTTTAGTTTTGTATTTAGTTTATTTGTGATAATTCCTAGATCATGAAATATAGTGCATCAAAATATATGCATATGCAAATTTGGGCTTCCAAGTAGATTGACTATGTTTTCCCATACTTAGCCAATTTTTTAGTGTGATAGAAAGAGTTGAGTAAGATTTTTGATGGTGTTATATCTTACACATGTGAAAGTGTCAATAAAATATAATCATATGGGTTTGTTTAGTTTTGTCAATAGATAATTTGTTCTAAATTTAAGTTCATGCACTAAATCATGACAAAAGTTATAGATGCTCAAAGTCTACCACTCAGGCAGTTTTGGACATGGTTGGCTATGTGATATAATATTTTGAGAGGGAAATTTACTGACATCATGTCTCACACATGAAAGGATTTTAGGAGTAATGTGTTGCATGGTTATATTTTCCTTTGTGAGGAGATCATTTGGTCTAAATTTAAGATCCTAGAGTTAATGCAAAGCAAGTTATTGAGGTGCAAAAATGGCTACTCGTGCATATTGATAGGGTTCCCATACTTAGTCATTTTTGCATATGTTAAAGATCGAGCAAGATCGATGGAACACAATTGTTCCAAGGAATCTAAAAGAAGTGAGATAAGGATAGGTGCATGATGTTTAATAACTAAGAAAAGGTATAGGTTAAAAATCTAATGGAGAATGGGTGTTCGTATAGCTGATTGAATGGTGAGTGTTGATCATTAATAACTTGATTGATCCATAGAGATCAATGGAGTACATTAAGTCAACATTTCAAGGATGCATGAGAAGTGGTCAAAGGATAGAGGTTTAATGATTAATCATTGGCACTTATATGTTAAATATTTATCAAGATTGATGGAGTGTATTTGATCAGAAGGTAAGAGTTTATGAGATTTGAGAATTATGTTTGAAGCTCAATTGTAATAGTTACTATTCAAATATTTGAATATTAACACAAGGAAAACTAGTGTTTGGTTTTTGGACCATATCTTTTCATAGAAGATAAATTTACTCTTGTATTAAAAATCAATGTGGTATA
The DNA here is from genome assembly GCA_037957365.1 of Torreya grandis. Taxonomy (NCBI): domain Eukaryota; kingdom Viridiplantae; phylum Streptophyta; class Pinopsida; order Cupressales; family Taxaceae; genus Torreya; species Torreya grandis. The sequence continues at coordinate 432,021 of JARHVA010008019.1, read as the reverse complement.
AGACTCCAAGGTGCATCTATCTATATTGATTTGTTGATCTAAAAGTGATTCCAATCAAAGATATTGAGCCTAGAATTTGATTATGTGTTCATGTTTGTTCTTCAAGTGACCTGAGAATGATACATGAGATTTTATTGATGTTATTTTGACGTCTCACAATGAATTAACTATCGTATCATGTTGTAATCTCCATGAAGATGATCAATGTAGTTTCTAGAGGTATGATCAATCTATCTTAAGTATGAATAATGATAATTAAGTTCATTAATTATTCAGTAATAGTGTTCCTAAGTGTAAGGTTTTTATTTGAGTTGATTAAGCATACATAGAGGTGAGATAAGATGACTATGATAATTGGATGATGTTGAAGGTGACATAATGAGTGGACCCTTGTATTTTAAATTTGTCCTATGTTCTTGTTTTCCTCAATGGAGTGCTAAAAGAGGGAATGTGTTCACATGAGACCTATAAGGGCTACAAGTACCTTATTTAAAAGGTGTAGTTCCTTAAGGTTGACCTATAGATGTTATGGTCATCATATGAAGATTGTATCGAGTAATGTATTTGTGTGAAATATGTCTTAATGGATAAGGCATGCCTAACGGCTGATCAAGATGATGATGGTTATCAATATTGCTCTTTCAATAGTGGAACCAAACATGATGGGTTTTAGACTTGGTATACAAGACTTGGGAGAGTTTTGAGAGAGGCTTGTGTGTGTGTGTGTGTGTTTTTAGGAGTGAAGGAAGGGGAAAGTACCCTAGGGATTACTTAAATAGTTATATGACCTATTGGTCATTATTCTATTGGTATAATAGTGATCTTGTTATTTGAGTATGAGTGAAGGTATAGAGTGATAATCAAAGGTCCATCATCAAGTGTTGAAGACATTAGTTCAGAGGTGGATTTGTTCATAGCAGTTGTTGTGGTAACTCAACATATAAGGTAGTTATAGCCTCCTTTTAAGGTAATACATGATAAAAGGTCTGGTTATTATTGTAACTCAACTAGAAAGGTATGGCACCACCTTGTGGGATTGAAGTCTCACTAAATAGGGATTGTAGTTATTTGATCATTTATAAATGGTATAAATTGGATATTATTATTATAGGATATTAGTTCAAATTAATATTCTAGTGGGTTTTCTTCCCATAGAGATTTTCCCACATATGTTATTTCTTATATGATTGATCTTTCATTCTCTCTCATGCTCATTGATGTGAATTTTGTGTATGTTTCATGAATGATTATGATAACTAATTAAGTTTTTGAAAATAAAAAAAATTAAGTTGGATTATTTGGGCTTACTAATTAACCCCCCTCTCAATGATTATACCTCTAAAAATTGGTATTAGAGTGAGGTCCTTTGGTAAAGGCTTGACAACTTAAAAGTGATCAAAGGTATAATGGCTTGTCAAAATATGCAAGGTGGTTTATCTAATAAGAAAACATTGATGTTTAATGGATCCAATTATGATTTTTGGAGTGATAGGATGAATACCTATATATTTCCCTAAGGTTTGATTTATGGTAATTAGTTTTGGATTATTATGTTACTCCTGCTATTCCTCCATCTAGTGTTGTAGACAAGAAACTATTTGAGAAAAACTCTAAGGCAATAAATGCCATCACTTGTGGTCTTATAGAAACTAAGTTCACCAAATTAATTTATTTCACATCTACCAAAGAAATATGGGATAAATTAAACACTATTTTTGAAGGATATTTGAAGGTTAAGCTTGCTAATCTACACACTCATAAAAGGTAATTTGAAAGTCTCAAAATAAATGAAGAAGATACTGTGGCATCCTCTTTGTAGAGAGTTGATGAGATTGTGAACATCATTAGAGTTATTAGAGAGAATATTGAAGAGACTACTATTTTTCAAAAGGTATTGAGATCTTTGTCCCCCTAGTTTGATCTGAAAGTATCTTCTATTGAAGAGAGTCATGACCTTACTCAATTAAAGATGGATCAATTTCATGGCACCCTTATTGCATATAAGATGAGGAAAATGATTATATACCACCAAATAAGGAAGCAACATTCAAGATAAAGATGAAGCCTAAGAAGAATTTACAAGGTAATAAATCTAAATAGGATGATAAATATGATATATATGATGATGAACTAATTGATTTGTTTACTAAGAAATTGAACACTAGCTTACAGAAATATAAGGGTAAACTACCCCTCAAATGTTTCAACTATGGAGAGATAGGACATTTTGCTCTGAAGTTCCCTCATAAGCATGATAATAATGAAGATTAAGAGCATGGTGAAGGCCAAGATGATGATAATAAGACATAAAAGAAGAAAGGGTTTAGAAAGTATACCAACAAGAAGAGTCTTTACACCAAAGAAGATTTCAGCTCATCAGATGAGAGTGAAGAGAGGGAATCATAATATGATCATGAAGAAGATGGTTCTATTGAAGATGAATCCATGTGCATCACTGATGAAGGTAGTTTCTCACATAAAAAGGAGTCTACTTGGAGTGATTTAGATGATTATGAATATGAGATGGGATATGAGACTATTTTGATGAATGCTCTTAAAGAACTAATATTAAGAAGATCAATAAGAAGATGAAATCTAAGCTCCAAGACTATGATGAAAAATTTAATGTGTATGAGTCAATATTGAATGAAGGTGCCAAAGAGTATCATGATATGATTAAGAATCTTAGTTATCAATTAGAAATTTTTTCTACAAGTCTAAAAGCTAAAGAAAATGAATACTCAAGGTATGCTTTTGAAAATGAATCTTTGAAATCTAAGCTAGAAAATATAGCTCATAAGGTGAAGACATTTGTTAGATTTAAAAAGAACTCATGTGATCTAGACACTATTTTGACTGTTAAAAAGTGTGATAGTGATATAAATATTCTTGGATATGAAAAAGAATGTAATAATTTAACTCGAGACAAGATGAAGGCTATTCTGAACTAGGAGAATCATACTTTAAATACAAATCATTAGATAAAGAATGAAGTCACTGGTAGAGTAAATATGAATTATATTAGATATCCAAATGCCATGAGGTATTCAATATTTGATGGTTAGTGTTATACATGTAATCAATTTGGTCATAGGGCTAGAGAGTGCTAGAGACCCATTATAAATGAATTTACATGGGAAAATGATAGAGTTCATCAGTCAAAATATTTTAATAGAATTAAGTGCTTTAATTTTCTTAATGTGGGATACTTTTTAAACCATTGCATACATATGATTAGAAAAGGTGAGTCCTCTTAAAAAATAATAGGTTATTTTGTTCATCATGACATATGACACATTGAAGATTTTTATCCAAACAAGGTAATGCAAGATTTGTTTCTTGTCAAAGGTGTGGTGTGCTACAATTGTGAATAAAAGGGTCACATTACTAGGTTCTACAAATAAAAGTGTAAAATACATATTATATTTAATTAGGATCTTAGAGTTTAATAAAGAAGGTAAGTTAACACATTGAAGCCAAAGCTGATAAGGTTGTGTCATGATGAGACTACAAGTTCAATTAATTTAAAGGTTAAATAGTCCTAAGAGGTCTCATTGTCTACTTATGTTGAGAATGAAGAGATAAAGCTCAATGAGAAGACCAAGATACTAGTTGAATCAATTCCTAAGGTATGTATGGATCTAAGTGAACATCATGTTGTTATTGAATAAGTGACTATTAATGAAGATCTAAGATGCAAGAAAGATTTTTTAGATGAAAGGGTATGTCATGAATCTATGTTGTCTCCATGTATTGATAATACAATCATAGAAGAAAATGAGAATTTTGTAGTGGTTGAGAAATTTGTTTCTCTTAAGTCAAAGAAGAAGAAAAAGAACTACAAATATCATATGAGTAAGGAGGAGATGGAAGATGAGGATTTATTTTTGTTTTAGAAGACTATGGTATAGAAAGTGTCTCTATATATGCTTATTAAGAGACTCATTTTAGTGTAGAATCAAGTTAGTTTGCTCAAGATGATACTAAAAATTAGAGAATGTTTATTGTTAAGGGGGAGCAACAAGTTCATGATATTGTTTAAGAGGTTTGTCAAGGAGTTGTAGTATAGAGTCAGAATGGGTCACTTTAGGTGGCTTAGTGAGATTGATGCATATGTCAAATAAATAAATAAATTAGAAAGGTCTATACATTTATTTTTGGTGTGATCCAAGTGTTTTTGGGTTTTGAATGTATGTATGTGTTAATTGTAGATTTTTGAGTCCTCTCACTTTTCTCTATTTTTGGTTCAAGGGCAAGCAAGCTTAAAAATGGGTTACAGGATGTAAGGGCTCCCAAAGGTATGGAAGATAATTTTTTTTACATATGTGTGTGATGGGTGTCTCTAGTTATGAAAGAAGTTTTAGAGATGTGCATTGAACAAAAGGAGGTTTGTTGACCCTACTTGTTTTAAGATTCTAGGGTTTTGGGCTATTCTAGAAAAGTGGTCTACATTATGATTTGAGTTCTAAGGGTTATTAATTTTTTGAATGGAAGAAAATGGGTGGTCAAATCAAGATTCATGGAGATTTTAAGGTTTGTTTTTCTGAAATTATTCAAGTTCTTGTCATTATGAAGGGTTAATTGACTAGTAGGTTTGTGAAGGAAGTATATTGCAAAGGATGGGCTTGGTGATGAAAATTGTTTTGATTTAAAGGACATATGAGATTGATATGTATATTGAATTTTAGGTCCTGAAGATGTGTCTACTAAAACTTATGGGCTCTTCAAGTTTCAGGTAGGGCTATTAGGAGGCTAGTTAGGCATAATTTGAAGAAGAGTGTTTTTGCTTAGTTTTTCTAAAAGATAAAATTATGAGTATATGAAGGTATGTTTTTAAGTTATTTTGGTACATGCTTCCTATTTTGTATATTACATATGTAGATTTAATGGTCATGGAAGTGTCTTGAGAAAGAAGGTTATTAAGCCTACATGGTGGTTCTTCATGGTGTGTGGAGATCTAAAGATGCTAAAAAAGTTAAATTGCTCAAGGTTATTAGGGGGATTCCATCTTAGATGATTCTATTTATGATTTCATTAAATTTTAGTACATTTTTGTGTTATTTATTCATTTCTTGCATTGCTTGGTTGAAGAGAGTGTTGGTATGGAGCAAGAGGAAGTTATCAAGGCAAGAAGAGGTTGGCCTAAGGTAAGGAGGAGTGTGTACTATCTTTCTAAGATGGTCTATTCCTATTTTTTAGTATTTTTAGGTCCTTGAGATCTGTTATGTGCTCACTTTTTCATTGTGTCAAAGGGGAGAAATTTCTTACTGAGGATAAAGTTCATGTTATGGGAGTGCATTGAAGAGAGAGAAGGTGAGTTGTATATTACTATATATGGTGGTTGATGGCATCAATAACAAAGGGGGATATTTTTGGAGAGTTGTCATGAATATGTCATAATGGTGTCATCAAGATGATCTTGTGAGTGAATAAAGTTATTTGAGAGCCTAAGTGATAATGACAAAGTGTGTAATGTGTTTTGTTATTGACAAAGTGTGCAATGTGTTTGTTCTTGTATGCTCTATGTATAGGTGGTTAATATTCATTTTTCACATGGATATAGAGGATTAGGGATGATTATGGTTATTTTATCATGTTTAAGAGGTCCCTAGTATGTTATCTATGCTTTTAGATTTTGTATTCATAATCATAATTCACTAGTAGTCCACTATTCTCATCTAGACACTTTGGGTCTAGTAGCAAAAAATCTAAGTAGGTAATTTGATGACATCACCATTGACACTTGGGAAGGTGTCAAGATGATATGGTCATATGGTTGTGATCGTAGTAGTCCTGAGTTTTTATGCAACAAATATCATGTCATGCATCAAAGCATGATCAAATATATGAGGGTGCAAAGTTAGCTTCTCAGACAAATTTCATTGTTTTCCATACTTGTAAAAGTGGCTAGAAAAGTTGAGTAAGCATTTTGATAAGGTCAGATCTTTCCCTTGTAGATTTTTAAAGAGAAGGTGATCATATGTTTTTTTTTGACCTAGTTTATTTTCACTAATTTCTATATCATGCCATGTAGTGTGTCAAAATATATGCATATACAAATTTGGGCTCCTCATCAGATTATGTTTTCCCATACTTAGCTAATTTTATAATGTGATATAAAGATTCAAGTAAAAATTTTGATGGTGGTATATCTTGTACATGTGAAGGTGTCAAGAAACTATGATCATATAGGTTTGTTTAGTTTTTAAAATATATCATTTTTGCTAAATTTGAGTTCATGCATTGAAGCATGACAAAAGTTATGCATGCTCAAAGTTGGCCTCTTAGGTATTTCTGAACATGGTTGGCTCTATGACAGAAGATTTTGAGAAGGCACTTTAGTGATGTTATATCTCACATGCATGAGGATTCCAAGAGAAGTGTGTCATATGGTTGAATTCTCCTTTATGAGGAGATAATTTGGTCCAAATTTGAGATCCTATAAGTTAGCATGGAATAAGTTATTAACATGAAAAAATGGCTACTCATGCCTATTGACATGGTTCTCATAATCATTTTTTAATATGTTAAAGCTCAAACAAGATCAATGGAACATGATTGTTCCAAGGATTCAAGAGGTAATGAGATAAGGATAGGTGCATAATGTTTAATGACTAAGCAAAGGTTTAAGTTAATGATCTAGTGGTGAGTGGGCATTCATTTAGTTGATTGAATGGTGATCGTTGATCAGTAATGGCCTAATTGATTCATAGATATTGATGGTTTGTGTTAAGTCAACATTTTAAGGAAGTACAAGATGTAGTTAAAGTATATAGGTTTAATGATTAAGCATTGGTGCTTATGTATCAAAGATGGATCAAGATAGATAGACCGTATTTGATTGATAGCTAAGAGTTCATGAGATTTGAGCACTATGTTTTAAGGTTAACTATGATTGTTTCTATTCAAATATTTGAATATTAGCATAATGAAAATGAGTGTCTCATTTTTGGACCATATATTTTGATAGAAGATGAATTTTCTCATGCATTAAAAATAAAAGTGGTAAAGGAATCTAAGGTACATCTGGATTTATTGATTTGAGGATCTAAAATTGAGTACAATTAAAGATATTGGTCCTAAAAGTTGATTATGTGTTCATGCTTTTTCTACAAGTGACTTGAGATGGATATTTGAGCTTGTATTGATGTTATTTTGATGTCTCACTGTGAATTAACTATTAAATCATGTTTTAAAGTCCATGAGTATGCTTAGTGTGGATTTTTGAGGTATGATCAATATATCTTGATTATGAACAATGCTTAATAAGTTGACTATTTACTCGATAATGGTGTTATTGAGTGTAAGGTATGTGTTTGAGTTGATTGAACATTAATAAAGGTGAGATAATTTGACTGTGATCATTAGACAATGTCAAAGGGGACATAATGAGTGGACCCATGTATTTGAAAGTGCTCTTATGTTATTTTTTTATCAATGGAGTGTTAAAAGAGGGAATGGGTTCACATGAGACCTATAAGAGGTAGAAGTACCTTATTTAAAAGGTGTAAGTCCTTAAGGGTGACTTATAGATGATATGGACATCCTATTAAGCTTGTATTGAGTCGTGTCTTCATGTGAAATATGATTTAAGGGATAAGGCATGACTAATGGATAACCAAGGAGATGATGGTTATCAACATTGCTCTATAAATAGTGAAACCAAAGATGATGGGTTTTAGACTTAGTATGAAAGACTTGGGAGATTTTTGAGATAGGATTGTGTGTGTTATGAGGAGTGAAGGAAGGGGAGAGTACCCTAAGAATGAGTTAAAGGGGATAACACATTGAGGACTATGTGTATGAATTTTTGGTCATGATTCTATTGAAAGAATAGTGAGCTTGTTGTTTGAGTATGAGTGAAGGGTAGAGTGATAATCAGAGGTCCATCATTAGTTTTTAAATACATCATTTTAGAGGTGGATTTTCTCATATGTGTTGTTGTTTTAGTTCATAATATAAGGTGTTTGTATCCTCATTACAAGGTAATACTTTTTTAAAGGACTAGTTATTGTTACAACTCAGCTAGATAGGTGTGATAGCACCTTATGGGTCATTAAATAAGGATTGCAGTTCCTTGTTCATTTATATATGGTCAAAATTGGATCTTGTTATTATAGGATAAAAGTCCAATTATAGGCTCCAGTGGGTTTGCTTCCGCAAGAGGTTTCCCACGTATGTCATGTGTTATGTGATTGATCTTACATTATCTATCTTTCTCATTGATGTGAATGTTGTGTATGTTTAATGAATGCTTGTGATAACTGATTAAGTGTTTGGAAAGATCATAATTTAAGTTGGATTATTTCAGCTCACTAATTCACCCTCCCCCCTCTTAGTGATTGTACATTCTAACAATAAAAACATGAATTATCATAGTTTAATAATAATTATTCTTATGTTATTAAACAAGAACTTATCACTACTTTATGTTAACATATTATTTTTATTTGGGTTCCACTCATGTTTTAATCTTTATTATATCTTTTTCCATAATGTCAGAGATGTTGTATCAAATGACACCCAACTATGCAATGGTGAATTTTTTTACATTTTTCAAATATTTGGATTAATAAGCATGGTTTTTGTTTGAATTCTTGTTTCTTGAATTCTCATCATTTGAGAATGCCATAATTTTGGGACTAAAATAAATCCTTATGTTGTAAATATTAAATTTATCTATGTATTTAATAAAATGATTAATGACTTGAGGACCATCCTAAAAACTATGTATTAAGTAGAACATATTACATATGAAGAGAATTGTCCACTTAATTCTTAAGGGTAATTAGAATGTCTAATTTGTTATCTTGTTTTATTTTCGAGGATTTCTCACTTGGCACTCAAATAATGGTGATTACTAGAGGCAAATTATAATATTGTTCTACAAAGAATATATATATATATATATATATATATATATATATATATATATATATATATATATATATATATAAAATTGAAGTGATATAGAATAATAATGATTAAATTTATGTCAGTTTTAAATTATTTTATAAAGTTATGAGTGTTATAAGGGAATATTGACACATGTAAATTAAATTGGTGATCAATATAGTGAAGAGCAAATGACTCAATGAGATAACATCGTAAGTGTGTAATTTAATTTTTATGATAATAAGAGTTGTTGGGACACCAATATGATTATATAATAAGTTTAATTATCATAAGATATGGAGAGCAAATTAATGCAATTTTTCATATTAGGTAAATATGAAAGTAATTGACGACTTAATCATATGTTTATTAATTAAGGAGAGATGTCACTTGTGATTATTAATGTTGTGTCTTAGCATAAAATGCAAATTTAAATGATCATGAATAATATGGAATAATACTTGGAATAGTTTGAGATTCTATTCATTTTGATTTGAATGATACTCCTTGCAAGTAGATGGTGTAGTTGTAATTGAATTACTGATCTATTTGAAATAAAATCATATTCTTTTGTGTATAGATTGATTGGTTATAGTGAATTAAGAAATAAAGGAAATAATTATGATTTGTATTTTTCTTTACCTTAATTAAACATTAAATCTAAACTCTATGAGTTAATAACTCACTTATGATTGAGTCTTGATAAGTTGATCTTATGAGAAAAAATGGCTTGTGGGAATATTCAAGCAAGAATTTATAAGGGTATATAAGTATTCTTATATATCTCAATCTTAATATACTTAAAGGGGTGAGCTATACACAACAAGCAGTCAATAATCAAGATGTAAATTATGTCTTTATATATATTTAATGTGTCTTTTATAAGATTTATGAAACAACCCCAAATTTATTTTTTGAATTTATCTAAAAATTAATCAATTGAATAACAAAATTTTATACTATATAAAATTAATATAGTGAAATGCATATCAACAACTCAACATTAAAACTAGCACCCATAACTAGCATCTCAATTATCTCAAATAGATAAAACTAAATCAACCATAATGGAATTAAGTGCATCCAAAAATGTTTGATTAGCCATTTTTTATATTGGAAATCAAGATGATATGGAAGTGCAATACTAAGCACATAGGTCTAATGATCGAACAAAGGGTCTATCTCACGAACATGCTCAAACAAGACTTAACAATTCATGAGATCAGTAAGTGGAAACCTCTAATACACCAATAAGACTAACACATAATAAGCTTAATATCCCAAAGTTTTTTGGGAAAATCGCGCAATAAAGGACTATTCCTTATGCTTCCCCATTGATCATTATACCATGATCCAATGTGTTTTATGAAAACTAAGCCTTATGAAGGCAACACACAAATGATGTAATAACATATAGAATAAATATTTTATTAATTTAGAAGAATTATAATATCATTAATTCAAGGTGGATGACATCACACATGTGAGCCTCCCATAGAATAAGTGTATAGTTGGCATAGGGGAACATGTTTATTCCTTGTGATCCATGAGTACCATCCTATATGCTAACCATAGGGGTATACACCTAAATTTTTTGGTACTCATATTTTTAGTTATCATATCCTCATATTGATAAACATAACTATTAACGCCATCTAATTAGCATGTGTATAACCATGTAAGGGCTCATTTTTGAATTAGTCTCAAACATTAGCTTGTATGTTCATTAAAGAAGATTATGAATTAGTATCACATTACCAAGGTATATTAACTAATCATATAGACAAGTGTTAACTTAGAGTTTTACATAACTTACTAATTCTCATCCTCATTCTAGGATTATTTACCTAACACAAGAATTATTCACATCTTAATAGTCACAACATAAGGTATATCATGGAGTTCATTGGCAAGGATAAGCTTTTAATTTTAAGCATGTACATAATTAACGTAACCAATGACTATGTATTCTCATGTAAGCATTACTGATAATTTATCTAGCTTCCATTAAGCAAGATTTGTATTATAACATCTAAGTTATTCAATTTTAAGAAAACATGTCATATGTCTACAACACTATGATGACATTAATAATATAACCCATAATCCAGAAAGTGCATCCACATACGAAGACCATTAATCTAGATTACTTCATTACTTAAGAAATGGAAGAAAGTTCACTAAAAAGACATTATAACCAATAATCATTCATCATTATAATATATTAATTAGAATGTATTGCTTAAAATCATTAAGAGATTAATTTCATAAACTACTTACACAAATTTATTTTTATCCAGAATTATAAACATGTTAATACCATCTGTTTAGCAATAACACTATGATAATGGAATCACAACAAAACTAATTTCTTAAATCATGTACCACTACTTGTTCTGGCTAAGGTTAATAACCATACAATTGTAACTCTTAAAATTTCATAACAAAATAACATCAATGAACATGTCTTTAATCATACATTAGGTTGTATACTTTCTAAAATTACTTGTTTAAACTCAAGTCTATCACATTATCGAGGATGTTTCAATATATAAATAGTTAAAATTAAAATCTATCTATCATCATACTAATGTCATAAATTGGAGATAGGTGCATATGCTAAATAGGGAATTCATGTTATGGGAATGTCATCAGGTAATGTTCATCACAAAATATATAAAAGTCTATACACAAGTTCCATAATGAAATTAAAACCTCTAAACATTTATGCCCTGACATATAGAAACACATTCATACTTTCATTTAATTCCAAGGTGAAAGGCACTATAGTTACAACTATTCCAATAATAACCTTTTAACCATTACATGCCTACTTAAAATCAACAAGTACCTCATTAATCCATATACATACAATGATATGTAAGGTTCTAGTTTAACATAATATATTTTAAATACATTATCACTCATGTTAAATAGAGCCTAATCTCAATGCATACCAAGGAATAATTACAGTTGGTTATTTGTATGAGAACCACATAACTATCATCAAGATTACCTAATGTATAGAACATATCCACTAATGTCCATAATTCAACTTAATAATATTATAAAACTATATAATTTAATAACATTATCTACAACTTATAAGAATAAACAACTACAATCCATCGATCTAATACTATATATCAATAAGCATGAACAAGAAAGAGATACCATATGAAAATTAGGTAAAAAAATGAAGACAGATGAACACTACGAGAGGGAACAGCCCTCAAAACCAACCCTATGAGCCCAACCATCAGTGGCCCTTACCACCGCAACCATTATCTTGGTGGAGGCTTTTGGAAACCAGGCAATTGGATGAGGTAAGAGGTACACACATAATATTGAGCCACCAGTAAGGACATATAAAATAGTCCATAGGGATAAAAGGAGAAATATAAAAAACATGAGATCATAACACTTAGCCATAATCTAGGCTCATCTAAACATAACACAATTAAACCTAGGGGGATCAACCCATAATAGTCTCCTTAACTCAATCGAGTCAAAAAGGGAAGGCATAACACTCATAACAAAATATGAACTCAGTTTACTTTAAAAATGACCAATTACAACCAACATGTATTCCCTTAATTAAGCCAACAATCTGAGACTAAGTAATAAGGTGACATTATTCAAACAAAAATAATAATAGAATCAATAGTTTACAACTAGTATTTTCAACACAACGGATTAAAAAATGACTTACACCAACTTTAGGAGTAAAAATAAGGGTTTACTAGAAGCATGGATAATCAATTTTATTACTAGTCAATCCTAAATCTAAAAAGGGCATATGTATATTAGAGGATATGATGTCAAGTTAGAAATTGTGGTTTGTGGAGTATGCATGAAATCATATATCAAGTGATGTCAAAGTCCCAAAAGGTTGTCATTATTTTCATATGATATATAGCATAATAAATACAACCAAAACACATAAAGAGGAGGCATCCAAGTCTCAAATAAATATATCTTTGTTTATATATGATGTCTAAATAGTAATAAATCACCCAATATGATATTAACAAAAAACATTTGTTCATGGAACCTTTAAAGAGTAGTTTTATCCATTTCCATGCATACATGTCTTATATATATTTAAGTCCTACCACTCACTTGGTGAAGCAATTTTTGGGTCCACTAATAAATAATAATTATTTTTTTACAATCATTAGTAATTAAATATTTGATTTAATTTATCCATTATCTATTAAAATAGAAATCATAGTATCCAAAATCAAGATACTTAATTATCCTAGTACTAGAAAATGGATCCATAATAATATAAGCTATTAAATATTCATTGGGGAAGTCTCATGACTCCCCTATAAATATAGAATGCTTTAAATAATTAAAATGGGAGAAAAAATAAATGAGAACACATTTTGATTAATAAAATTGAATGAAGACACACCTGGAAGAGTTTTAGGGATACCTTATGCCCTTCTATACAAGGTAATGAGAAGTCCAACTCAACCAAATGCAATCCCATTCACTTATTTAACATGTTGAACTAGAGAAATTAAACCACAAAATATAATACATTAAAGATTTTTTTGTCTAGGATGCCATAAAATTAAAATCAAGAAAAATATTCCCCCATTGGTCCATGCAATGCATCTCTTTCTAGTTGAAGAAAAAGAAAATGGAATAAAATGAAATTAGCATCAATCCCATTTTACTATCTTACATTCCACTCTCCCCACCATTTGGTTAGAATTCACTATGTTATATAGTTTCTCCATACTCCCCTCTTGCAGATCCCTCTATTTCCCTTATGTTCCTACCATTTCCATTGCTTGCATTTCCTTCTATTTCCTTTGCATGCATTTCCTTTTCTTCCCCTAACATGTAGGTCTTTATCTTACCTCACTCTCCCCTTATCACACACTCTCTTCCTTTTCTTCTTTCATCCACATCCCTCTGCCTTCACACATCCTTCCTCCCTACATTCCTCATGTTCTTCCTTTTTTGTGTTCTTCCTCTTTCCCCCTCTTCCTCTCTTTCCTCTCAATGATACCCACATTGTCTCCCTCTACATCACAATACCTATAATACTTTTCCTTCCATGCTTCCTCCATACCCTACCATCACCATACATTGTCTCCCTCTAGTTATTATAGTTTTGGTGACACGCAAGGAGATTCATGAGGAAAGAAGATAAAACCTAAAACACATGTAGGATAGGCAAGGGAAAACAATGATGCCAACTCAATACTTTGATAAAGGAACCATATAATCATGCACTCATGAAATATAAGTCAATACCAATAAAACACAACAAAAATACAATATAATATACATGATGGTGGCTCAATATCACATTGTACATGTTATACCTATCAGTGTGACATTTTGACTACTCAATCACCTATGATATAACTAAGATGTCTAAACCCAATGTTGAGCCTAGCTCATGGCCTAGTGCCTACATCCACCAAATAAGACATTAGTAGTATCTGAATATTATCAATATTATAATAATAACTCAACATAAATTATTAGACATGAAATAATAAATCAAGTGTAATCAACTATATCTAAGAAGGGCAAGAGTTAGTCATGATAGCCATGAACCCATGTATGCCCTACAAGGAATAATTAATAGATATAAAAGTGATCAATGTCAATCCACATCCATTAAAATATTATATATCAATGACATATAATAGTGCAACTAATTGAAGTTGCATATACATAAAATAAAATAAAATGAATCTAGTGTAAGCAGTATGAATATCATGATACAATGGCTCTAACGCAAACCTCAACCATGACATAACATATCCCATTAGCTATCCAAGGTACCTACATCATAACCATCTAAATAGGAACCAAAATCAACTATCATCAATCCAAGTGATATTAAAAATATGCTAAAGTAAGCCACAATCTAGTATCTATAAAGGGTCTCAGGGTTGGTTTGTGGCATCCTCCCTTTCCTTAATGTGGAGATGTCCTAATTAATATTAATATTGAAGCACAAATATCTCAGAAAGAATCCACAAAACTAAATAATATTTCTACACAATCTCTCCATCCATTATGTGATGGTAATGTTTCAACCATAAGTCACCAGTGTTCACAAACTATTTTTACTTCTACAGCTGCATTATCTACTACATTATGATAAGTAATGGCCTCCCTCCCATTTTCATAAGTCATTCATGACCTTGAAGGGTGAAAATAACATTGTTAAAGTATAAAATTCCTCCAAATATCATAAATTGGCTAGAAATTTTTGAATTCCATGCCTTAAAAAGGCCATCAAAAAAATTAAAATCTGCTAAAAATAAGCTACAATAGGTTCACCAAACCCAAAGTGCCTACATTAGTCAATACAAATTTCTAGGGTAATAACTATTAATTCCAATGTAACACCATTATTCCAATCATACCAACCATTTTGAAGGCGATCACAAAGCATCACAAGTACAAAATGTCACAAAACAAGACAACTCATACTTTCTTTAATCCACTTCTCATCAAAGGTAATAACAACACTCCCAAATAAGAACATACAACTAAGGAACCATAAGAGAAAAGTGATGTCTAAACTAAATCAACAATCTGAATAAGCAACTTGACATAGGTC
Source organism: Torreya grandis (assembly GCA_037957365.1). NCBI lineage: Eukaryota > Viridiplantae > Streptophyta > Pinopsida > Cupressales > Taxaceae > Torreya > Torreya grandis. Next base: position 416,525 of record JARHVA010008019.1, on the reverse strand, counting down.
AAAGTTAATTGTGTCAACACATAAATACTTATAATATGATCTCAACAATCATACAATCATCCAATCCCATGAGATTGTAGCTAGAGTATAAATCAAGAGTCAAAATATTTCACTAAAACATTATGCCACATGAAAAATCCTAAGAGCGTTCATCATAGAATGTCATATTATAATGGTGGTAACCCATAAAATTATGGTTACTCCACTATATCATAAACCATTTAGGGGTTAGTGCTACATCCCACACCAACCATGATGAACCATAGAGAAGTCATACCATGCATCACATGTAACCCAAAGGCTTACATCATGTTCTCCAACACAAATGTGAGTTTGCACGATAGTCCAAGGATACCAATCCCACCATCCAAAAATAGCCATCTAAGTCCATCATCCAACTTTAATTACTCTATCCAAGAGTCAAGTGGGTATTTAGGATTTTAAACACCACCTAATCAGGGCTTAGTGTTACTCTATCTAAGCACAAAATCAGCATACATTCTAGTAATGATTATAATATAAAACATAAATATTCATCCTAGAATATTAACAATAGGTATTATTGACCAATTTTGGTCTACATAAAAAAATTTCTTAGTCCAAGAATTTAGTGGAAGTAGTATAAAGTCTAAATAGGTAATTTTCAGAGGCTATATCTCACATGTGTGGAAGCCTCAAGAAAAAGTGATCACATGGGTTTATCCAGCTTGATCCCTAATTTATATGTGTTATATTTTAGATCATTTATTAAAGAAAGGTAGAAGTTTTACATATTCAAAGTTGGATCCTCAGTTATATTTCACTAAGTTTCCCATACTTAGTGAAATTAACTATACTGTCATCAAGACATCATATGTGAATGAATAGATCAGTAAACTTGAGCATTTTATATCTTCACTCAAAAGAGTCTCAAGACTAGAGGATCAAATGGGTTTATCCTTTTTAGTCTCAATAACATATATTTAAAATTTAGTGCCTCCATGACTTTTTCACTTCAAGTTATAAGCCTTCAAAGTTAGACCTAAAATATAAGATGTTCACGCCAATGTCAAAATAAAGCTCAGGCAAGATCTATCTATGTTTAAATTTGATAGTTTACAAGATGTACAATACTTCCACACAAATGTCAAATAATTTTAGAATGAACATCAATTTCAATCAAGGAAAGTAACTGTATGGGTTAAAATTGTCCTTAAAGGTTTTGAAGTTGGCTGAGATCTAATAGTCTATGGAAGCCCTCATACTGACACATCTTGATTGGATAGAGTGAACAAGATTCAACCAAGTCAAAATGTCCTCAGGTTAAATCCTTTAAAAATATACAAGTTGGCCATAATCCAATGGTGTGATATAATCAAGTAAAGATCCAATGGAGTAAATTTACTAACAAAGAGGATAAGTGTCCAAAGTTAGTGGCTCTTGACAGAAGATCAAAGACTCATGTGAATTTGTACATCCAAATCTAATGGTATGAGTGGATTAAATAAGTCAAAAATATTTGTAAGACCAATAATCATAAGAATAGTTGAGCATGATGTAGATAGCCTAAGTTAGCAATCAATAACTAATAAGTGAGAGCAATCTTGGGACAGTTTTGATGAAAGTCGAAGAAGTTTAAATGGACCTAGGTAAAGCAAATGTCAAAAAGTTGAACTTATAGTTGAACTAAATTTAAAATAATTCTAAAGTTTAAAGACCAAGAATCAACATTAATGATCTATATAATATATCTTTTGGGCTAATATAAAAGGAAAAGATGGACTAGTGCCTGTGAAGTAAATTCATGTAGTTTGACAACTTTCATAGATATTATGACTATGTTAAAACCAATGGTCTAAGATTGGTTCTCACCTATAATATACCTATGTCTCAAATATCATCATTGATCATATTTTATAATGCAAGTATAGCTAGACACCTTATGTAGATGTGACACTTTTCATGTAATTCCAAAACATGATCCTCATAAACAGATCAAGTGGAATTAGAATGGAGTCCTGAGTTGATGACCTAGTAGCCAGATAAGGATCAATGAAGAATTAAATTATTTTGAAATACCTTTGAAATTTTACCTTCTTGATAAGATCCTAACTTAGCTACATCCTTGAATTGGTGTTAATCCATCAGAAGTGGTTGGTTTTTTTCAATTCAAAGTTTTCTCTCTCCTTTTTCTATAAATGCAAGATTCTAAGCCTTAACAGGGGTCATCTACCCCTCTTTTTGGTATGAACATACTCTTCCAAAAATTTTACTACAACATATTTTGATGCAATAAATATTGAATTCCTTCATTTTCTGAGCCATAATGAAGTGTGTTCTATGAATTCATGCACTATTATTGAGTGAATATATGTTCCTCACTTATGTTTGAGTTTTTCTCACCTTTAAGAAAGGCTTAATAGTCTCATAGGTCATTATAATCACAATCTATAGTTTATTATCTAGTTTTAAAGTGGTTATTTTCCCTCTCTTTTTAATTTGGTAGCTGATTAATTCCTTGTTCTAAATTTTTTATGAGAGATTCATGTTCTTTTGTTTAAAAAGTGTCTCATAGTGTGTTTTGTGTGAATTGGAGAGATCAAATCATTGGTGCATCACCACTTTTTACATTATTTTATAATTTTTGTCAATTCTCTGTCCCTTTTATAAGTAAGTGCTAGTTTAGGTTTAGTGTATGTGACAGACCCATATGGAATTCAACCTTTTTTGGAGGTTTGATCTACTTTAAGGATACCCATAGCCTAAGATGAGCCCTATGTTGGATTATATTTGAGTAGGAATATCTAAACAATCCCCTCCTTAGCTAGGGTGTAAATCTAGAACCCCAACAATTTTGGCATGCTTGGTGGGACCCTAAGTTTCTCTAGTTTAATTAATGTTTGAATATTGAGAAAAAATATTCATAGTAGTAGAAGAGATCTACCATCAAAAAAATCTAAATATCCTTCAAGTTTTAGAGCTCATAACATCTTTAAGGAAATGATTTCATGCCAAAGGTTTCAAAAAGAGCATCAAGTAAAGATACTTCTTTTGAACATATTGATTTTCCTCCTACTTCTTTTAAAATATCAATATTAAATAACACAAGGCCTTATCTTCTAAAGAAATATTTATCTTCTAGTTAGTATATAATTTTAGTCCAATCTATTATCCACATAATCCAAATCCCTTTTGCCCAAATGGTTATCGAGAATCAAGTGTTTGTCCCATTTTACAAGGGTAATCCTTGAATTTTGCCTAGTATGATGACATTCTTGTGTCTGATCTAAAAGGTATCCCTTTCTTCTCTAGAGAATGGGATAAAACTACTATTATTGAAGATATCCAAGATATTGCCAATCTATGTTCTATTCATAACGTTACTCAAGATAATGTGGCTATCAGATTACTTGCTACCTCTTTCAAGGTACAAGAATTACAATAGTATAATAATCTTCCTTTGACCTCCATTTATACTTGGGATGAGTTAGGTGTAGCTTTAGTTAAGCAATTTAAAGAAAAGTTTGATCATTTATCTTTGGTTAAATAATTAACTACCATAAAAAAATACCCCCATGAATTCATGGCATCATTTAATCTCAGATTCTAAAAGACATGGATCAAGATCCCTACATTGGTTAGACCATCCTCATAGTATGCATTTTTTTACTTCCTTAAGGCCCTTAATTTTTATTTAAGTGCCATGATACAGTCTATGGGTGGTAATAAATTGCCAAATTCATATGAGATTACTATTAGAGTAGAGAATAACATGATTCAAAATGGTAATCTTTCTCCAAGGCCTCTAATTCACTTTTTTATGGAATTACAACTTGTTATTTCCCCTCAAGTTCCCCAAAGTCCATCTATAGCCCCTATTCCATCTCCAAAATTCCAAGTTGTATCCCCTCCCAATCAATCTAGTGAGATTGTTGATTTGAAAATCATGTTACAAACTTTCAAAAATGAAATTATTTCACTCAAGAGACAACAATACAAAAGTATAGATTATTAGTAGCAAATCAAGAGTATCTATAAGTCTTTCAATAACCAAATAACACATTATCAAGGTTTAAAGGATAATAGAAAAGCTTATCAAAATAAAGGAGCTATAACCTAAACTAAGCCATATGTAACCCTTAATCATAATGTGCCTTACCAGTCAAAAGCTATTGTTCCCCAAAATAACTTAATGTAAGATCCAAGTTGGTAGCCTTCCAATCTAAATGACATTCAAAATAAATCTTTGGCATCACAAGAGATTACCATGCCATAGATGACACAAGAATAGTTCCCTCTTTAAAGTGGTCAACATCAAGACATGAATATAGAAATATAAGGAAAATCTCAAAAACTTCCAAGGTAACATAATTATATTAATGTTAAATGGCATTTGGATGATCACATTGAATTCAACAAAGCTGGTGAAACTAGCAACACATATGGTCAATTGGAAGCTCTAACTAAGATTAAAAGAAGGGAAATTAAAGAAGATCAAGATGTGATAAATAATTATAGTGTTCCTAATTTTGTGTCAAATAATTTCAAAGATTAAATTATTGGTCTTATAGCATAGAAGATTTAGAGCATAGAGATAATGAAAGTTACCGAAATACCCCTAACTAGAGAACACCCAGTGGATAAAAAGCTATAGCCAAAGGTTAGTGGAACATATATTAACATTACTAATAAAGCAAAGGAATAAAATTGTATTATTATCATGTGGAATTCCCTTTCCATCCTAGGGTAAAAGCACATGTTGATTCAAGAACTTTCAAATCTCAAGGTATCTAAAGAACCGATTGAGAAAGAAGTTGTCTTAGTCAATTCAGAATAGAAAATCATGCAACCTGATCAACAAATACATAGCATGAAAAAGGTGGATAAATCTAGTGTTAAATCAAGAAATACCCCTCCCTTTTACATATATTTGATAACATGTGACTGTTTAGTCCATAATTGTAAGGTATATAGTGGACCTAGTATCACTGTCATGCCCAAATAAATTATAGACAAGCTTGGTCTTGTTTATGATCCAAATACCAAAGGAGTATTCTAATTAAATGGATCACCAAGGAAAATATTAGGCATGATAAAATACTTAAATCTAACATTACATGCCTAACCCAATGTTATTAGTCAACAAAATGAAGTTGTAGTGGACCTACCTCCTTATTTTACCATGTGTTTGTCAAGAGATTTTACTTCAAAAATTGGAGAATATTTGTAAGTTTATTGGACCTATCTAATGTTCATAAATAGGTATGGCACTTAAGTCACAATAAATTATGAATGTATTAAAATATTTCATCTGGATCCATATATGCCAAGCATGGTGAACACTAATTGTGTTATGTCAAATAAAGTGTTAGAAAATAGTGAGGTTGAATCTGAATCACCTCTAAATGGAGTCCCAGATCTTTTCCTTGATAAATGGGCCTATGATTTACATGACCATGATCTTTACAAGATAATTAAATAAAACAAACTTGGTGTCTACTATATTCATGAAAATGATGCACTAATTCTAATATTGATGAAAGATGAGCAGCCTAGTGATGGACTATGTCATCTATATTTTTATGGATCCAAGAACAAACATGGAAATAGAGCTATAATGATGTTAATTTCTCCAACTAATAAAAGGTATTTATCTTTTCTCAATTTTTAGTTTGGTTGTTCTAATAATGTCACTAAATGTGAAGCACTAGTGCATGGTTTGAAATGGGCAAAAAAGATGAAGGTTAATTCCTTACAAGTTTTTGGAGATAGTTAACTAGTAGTCAACCAAGTATGGTGACTTAATATATGCAAGAAATAACTAACTAGGTATTATAAAAATAGAGTATGGGACCTAGTTGAAGACCCTCAAGCCTTCAATATTTAGGCCATACCAAGAAATCATAATAAGTATGCAAACATGTTCACTACTATTAGATCACAAGTTAGTAGTTGTGAGACAAAGTCCAATCACATATCAAAGTAGTTGTGAGACATTCTATCCTAGACAAACATTATAATTGGCAAGTATTTAAAGATAATAACCAAATTATTAGATTCTTAAAAAAGGAAGCTAAATTATCCTCAAAGAACCAATACAAGCATTTAGAGTAGTATGACGATTAGATTGTGTAATTAAAGACAAATAAGTTTCCTAAAGGATTGGTCACCCTAAAACATATATTCAATAAAGATGTTGAATTAAGAAAAGAAAAGTTTGTTTTATCAACCAAGGAAGAACACTACACAAATGTAGAGATTACAACTAGAAAAAATTTAAAGCTAGGCAAAGTTTACACATCTTTAGAGAAAGAAGCTTTTATTAAGTTATGTTCAAATTTTGCATATGTCTTTACATGGAAGTACAGTGACCTTAAAGGTTTTGATCCAAGTCTACCTCAACATGCCGTTGAGTTCGAAGATGAGTTTAGGCCAGTAAAATAAAGGCATAAGCCAATCAATCCAAAGCTTGAAATTCTAATAAGAGTTTAACTTCATAATCTCATTGAGTCAACCATAATATTTCAAATTAAACACTCAACTTGGGTAGAAAAAATTGTTCCAATATGGAATGTGTCGACTTCTATGACTTGAATAAGGCCTCTCTCAAAGATCACTATCCATTGCCATCAATGGAATAGATCTCAAAGCTAGTTGAAAGTTTATAAAGGTTCTCTTTATTGTATGGTTACAGTGGATATAAACAAATTTTGGTCAAAGAAGAAGACCAATACAAAACATATTTCACCACAAAGTGGGGAAATTTTCATATAAAAAGATGCCTTTTGGTTCATCTAGTGCTAGAGCCACTTTTCAAAAGGCTATGGAGATGGCATATCAGATGTTCCTCAACAAGTATATTATTATTTATCTATATGACATAACAATATTATCTAATAACACAAATGAACATATGATTCATCTCAGATAGGTTTTCGAAAGGTTAGAGAAATTTTAGTCTATTTATTCCCCAAAAAGTGTGTTTTCTCTATTCATGAAGGAAGGCTTCTTGGACATGTCATTTAAAATAAGGGTACAAGCATAAACCCTAATAAGATAAAATCAATTCTTTCATTATCATGACCTAAGCATAACAAAACCTTGAAAATATTTTTAGGCAAGATTAACTTCATAAGGAGATATATTTTAAATTTTTCTACTTTAGCTAGGCCACTTAAGACCATGTTAAATAAATGTTAGAGTTTTAGTTGGTCTAGATAAGGAGTGAAAAGTTTTCAATAAATCAAGAAAGTTATAGCTGGTACTTTTACACTCCTGAACCCTAATTTTATAAAAGATTTCTTCTTATATAAATATGCTAAGCTTGACACAATATTAGGTATTCTCATGTAATAGAATAAAGATACTTTAGAGCAACAAATAAATTTTTTCAAACAAGGCTTAGGAAAATAGGAAATAAGGTATTATTTTGTTGAAAATAATGTTTTTTTGGTTATAAGGTCTCTTAAAATGTTCAGGTACCTGCTATCCAACAATAAGATACATTTGATGGTTGCACATCCAAGTGTCAAAGGATTTATTTTGAAACAAGATATAAGTGATAAAAGAGCTGGTTGGATAACAAAAGTCATGGAATATGACATTGAGATCAAATTTACAAAGGTGGTTAGAGGTAAAGGACTCTATGAACATCTAGCCCAAGACTTATAGGAGTCTAATGAATAGGTTATGGTGTCAAATGATTAAGAACTTGAAAGTAATTAGGTCTCCAATTCTAGCTAGTTCTAAGATATGGTAAGATATCTACAAGATGGTATTTATATTTCTCATCTCACTCCTTCAAAGAGGAGATATTTTAGAATTATAGTCAATTCCTTTTCTCTTTATTGATAATGTATTAATTAAAAAGGATGTCAATGGGATACTATTAAGATGCATAGCACTAGGTCAAACATAGAAGTTACTTGAGTAATTATATGATGGATATGGTGGAGGACCTTACTCATCCAAGATTATAAATCACAAGATCATGAGAGGTGAGTATTACTAGAAAAGTTTATTTGGTGATTACCATGCATGAATTAGAAAATATAGATAGTGTGCCATGTTTTCTAGAAAAGTGAGACTTGTAACCCTACATCTCCAACTAATTTTCGTTAATGAACCCTTTGTCCAATGGGTATTGGACTTTATTGGTGTTATCAATCCCCCATCAAGCTTAATAAATAAGTGGATCCTGATTTCCATAGATTATTTTACCAGATGGATAGAGGAAGTAGCATTAAAATAAGCTAATGAAATTAATTTTTTAGACTTATATGAAGGTTTACTTACTATATTTGGAGTCTCTTCAACTATAATTTATGATAATGTTAAGGAATTTTTAGGATCTAATATCCGCTAGTGGGTAGTTTAACATATTATTTTTATCAATACCTCATCAAACTATTATCCACAAGGCAATGACCTTGTTGAGTATACCAATAAGAATTTGTTAAAGATCTTCAAGAGGACTATAGAATAAAATAAGAGATCATGGAATCTAAAATTGAAGTTAGATCTTTGGGCTAACATGATCACCTATAAAATATCAATTACCAATTCTTTGTACAAAAATTGTATATGGTAAGGAAGCAAGATTGCATATTTCTCTAGAATTCCCTATTTTGGAATTAATAAATTAACTTAAGTTTTTAGAGATTGAGACAATGGAAATAAGATATGATGAGCTCATGGAGCTATATGATACAAGGCATTAGGCCATGTTGGCTATGGAATCCCATCAAGTAATGATAAAGAGATCTTTTGACAAGGGAACTTCTTGAAGAAGTTTCGAAGAAGGAGGTTTGGTCCTCAAGTGGAATGAGGATAGAACCAAGCCAAGAAAACACAAAATTTGGTTCTCTCTAGAGTGGACAATTTACAATTTCTAATTGTAAATCCCATAATTATTTATAGATCACAAGGATGAATGGTGACAAACTTCCTATCCTAGTCAAAGGGATACATCTCAAAAACTATTACTAAGGAAAGCTAAGTCCCCTATACATAGTTTTTTATTGTTTTTATCCAAGTGTTTTATAACACATTAGGTTGTTTACTTTCTAATTTTTTATAAATAAGTTATTTCTTGCATAATCATTTAGTAGTTTAGTTGCCTTTTTTGAGGTTAGTTTCCCTTTTAGTTTGTTTTCTTTCACTATTGTTGGGATTTTTTTATCTTTGCAAGTCAAGAGGTTGTCTAAAAATCATGTAATGTTCCATGTATTATCTATGATGATAAAAAATTTATGTATATGGTCTGAGTTATCAAGGATAATAGGCATGTTATCGAGCCAAGTCATCAAAGATGTTAACAAATTTTGGTCTACATACCAAATTTTGCCTAGTCCAAAAATTCAGTAGAAGTAATAGAAATTCTAAATAGGAAATTTTTAGAGGTTATATCTCTCATGTGTGGTAGTCTCAAGAAGACGTGGTCACATGGATTTTTCTAGATTGGTCCCTAGTTACTAAATGCTAAGTTTTAGATCATCCACCAAATCATGGTGTAAGTTGTTCATCTTCAAATTTGGCTCCTAAGTAATATTTTATTAAGTTTTCCATACTTATCCAAATGAACTAGACCATTGTTAGGATGTCATGTATGAATGAATAAATCAGTCAACTTGAGCATTTTATATCTTCACTCAAAAGAGTCCCAAGATTAGTAGGTCAAATGGCTTCATATTTTTCATTCTAAATAACATCTCTTGAAAATTTGGTGCATCCATGACTTTTATTCTTCAAGTTATAGGCCTTTAATGTTGGACCTACAACATTAGATGTTCATGCTAACATTAAAATGAAGCTTGAGCAAGATCTATCTATGTTTAAATTTGATGGTTTGTGGGATATCAAATACATCAACATGGATGTCAAATGAAGTTATCACAAATGTCAATTTTAATCAAGGTAAGTAACTATTTGGGTTCAAAAGGTTCCTAAAAGGTTTGAAGTTGGTCGAGATCTAATAGTCCATAAGAGACATCAAACTAACACATCTTGATTGGATAGAGCAAAGTAGAGTCAACCAAGTCAAAAGGTCCCTAGGTTAAAGCTTTTAAAGATTTACAAGTTGGACATAATCAAATGGTATGAGATAATCAATCTAATTTATAATAGAGTGAATTCACTGGCAAAAAGGAGAAGTGTCTAGAGTCAGTGGGTCCTATCAGAAGATCAAAGACTCACATGAATTCATATATCTATATCTAATGATGCAAGTGAAGTTAATAAGTCAAAAATATTTATGGAATCAATAAACATAAGGATATTTGAGCATGATGTAGATAGTCTAAGTTGGTAATCAATAGTCAAAAACTCAAATAAGTTAAAATGAATCAAGGCAAAGTAATTTTCAAAGAGCCAAGCTCAAATTTGAACTAGAGTTTACCTAGGGCCATATTTTATAGACCAAGCATTACCATTAATGCTCCATATAATATATCTTTTGGGTGTAATATAAAGGCAAAGATGGACTAGTGACTCTAAACTAAAGTTAGGTAGTTTTTTTACTTTTATAGATATTATGACTATGCAAAAACTAATGGTCTAAGATTGGTTTTCACCTATAGTATAACTATGTCTCAAATATCATCATTGACCATTTTTGATAATATAAGTATAGTTGGCCACCTAATGTAAATGTGGCACTTTTTATCTAGTTCTAAGACATGATCCTCATAAATAGGTCAAGTGGAGGTAACATGGATTCCTGAGTTGTTGATGTGCTGGCTAGATAAGGATCAATGGAGCATGAAATTATTTTACAAGACCTTTGAAATTGTGCCTTCTTGATAATATCCTACATCATCTGTATCCTTGAATTAGTGTTAATACAATAGAAGTAGTTGGTCCTTTTCTAACACAATTTTCTCTCCTCTTATTTTTCTCTAAATGTAGGATTATAATCCTTAAAATGGATCATCTATCCCTCTTTTGGTATGACCAAACTTTGCCAAAATTTATACTGAAACACTTTTTGATGTAATAAATATTGAATTCCATCATTTTCTAAGCTAGATTGAAGTGTGTTTTATGAATTCATGCACTATTGTTGAGTGAATATATGTTCCTCACTTATGTCTAAGTTTTTTACCTTAGATAAAGGTGTAATAGTCATTATAAGCATAATCTACAATTTATTTTCTAGTTTGAAAGTGAATATTTTCCATCTCTTGCTAGTTTGGTAGCTAATTAATACCTTATTTTGATATATTTATGTGAGAATGATGTTTTTTGGTCTGATAAGTGTCTCATAATGTGTTTTATGTGAGTTGGAGTGATCAAATCATTAGTGCATCACCACTTTTTACATGATTTTATAAATTTTTCATTTCTCTCTACCTTTTCTAAGTGGTAGTTTAGGTTTAGTATAAGTGATAGATCCATAAGGAAGTCAGCCTTCTCTAGAGGTCTGATCCACTTTTAGGATACCCATAGTGTAGGATCAGTCCCATGTTAGACTAGATTTGAGTAGGAATATCTGAACAATCTCCTTATCTAGGGTGCAAATCTAGAACCCCAATAAGTATAACAATAATAATACCTGAACCAAAGCATGGCTACACCTATACACCAACAGATGCATGCATCTCAGCAAGTATTACCTTATCAATTTGAATAAATATCCAAGTTTATAGGACTAATTGGTGCTTCACAAGGGGGAAAATAATAAAACTTCATAATGGTTGCTTTTACATCAACCTCTAAGAGGTGGTTAAAGGAATGTTAAATACATAAGGTGACCATTATGCACTAAGATCCCATAACCAACTTGTGGTACATGAGGTGCACACTCTAAATGAATTATGAGTCTACTCATGAAAAAGGAGAAAAGTAGATTTTTAGACTACAAGAGACTTCACTTCCTAGTTCATACCCGATCAATATCATTATAGATGTAGTGATTCTCTACCCTCAACCTCATACTTGCAACAATATTCAATTCTATAATAGTGAATTTCAGATTACACAACATAATAAAACATTATACCTTGGAAAATTTAACCAAAAATAAATTGGTTTTAGAGGAAAATCACATCACATGAGTATAATATGATCACTCTACCACATACTACATATGTTAATGACATAGAGTTACATTTATCTTAAGACACATATACAATTATACCCATGAAATAATTTAAAACCATAGATTAAAATAAGATTCACACGGTTGGTTTCACAAATTGGAAATCACCTTACATAAGTAAATTTAACATTATTCACATGTTCAACCATTTACAACATACAACGATCTATGAAAACGTTTCATACAATAATGCTAATATGAAGGGGATAAGGTGAAAAAATACAAGGTTATCTACATACACATAGGGTGTAAAATATGCCAGTTTACATGATTTACCAAAATCAATGAAATGTAAATGTTCACATAAAAAGGTTGGTATCAAAACAAGTATGTGCAAGTCTATAAGGTCAACCATAGGTACAATTATAATAAACACACAAAATTTACATGTTTTAGCAAGATTATTGAAAAGTTATAATTATAACACATAATAGCTAATTTATAAAGAAGATTCACATGAAATTAAGTCATGCATAAATGACTTAGGCATTCAACTAATAATGCCAAGGTACTTTAACATCACAATAATCAATACAAAAGATGGTGAAGCACAAGGCCCCATAACTCTGAATACGTTGCCCAATGTCTAGATGTCATCCAAATGACACCAAATATATATCATGTAATACACATAATTAGTCTCAATGATCATAAAAAATTACCACCTTCATGTTAGGAAGATTATGTTGAAATAATGTTATAAAATCTATCTCCATGAGTTTCTGAACATCAACAATATTCACACATCATGGATAGATGGCTCACACTAACTGGTAGTAATAAGAGATACTAAAAGATATCTAACTTGCTTAATCAAGTCAATCACACTCACACTATAGACCCTCTATAATCAATAGACACCCTTGGATCTACCAATATATGGTGCCTTGACATCATTAGATATATTTCATAGGCAAGTTATCAATGGCCATTGAGGCATTATCTCATGATTCCATCAACAAGATTACATTGCCTATTCTTCCAATTGACATAATACAATAAGTCAAAGGTTAAATAATAAAGATTTATTTGATGCAACCTCACTTTTGGGAAAGGGTTGACTTAGCCAAAGCATTGGTGAATGCTAAAACACTACTGTGGGAGTTAAATTTTCCCATAATCAACAAGCTCAATTGAACTCATAATACACATCCTCATGGATATAGGCATATCTATATCACAATAAAAATCACATCAGTAAAAACACATATCTTAGCTTTACATTAAACATCCTCATAGATGCATGACTCAACTAAATTTAAATAAACATCCCCATGGATATAACATATCCATGGTCATCATGACAATATCATGAATATCTACCTATCCATGATCAAATAAACATCACCAATGTAAACACATTTATGATAAAAATAACACAAAGAGGTCAAATGCAAAATAAACATCCCTAAACACTAATTTGTTTTCATTATTTTAGAGTTAGGAAGCCACATGATCCTCTATCTAACTCAAATAGACCAAATACATATATAAGATCAAGCTCTTCATATAGCTCAAGATGATCACACAAAGTGAATATCCCAAGCCTTACTAATTTACCCAAGTAAATCTAACACCCTTACCCTACGTATCTCTCCAAGTTTGAGCTCAACCCTTGGTCTTCCTAAGGTTAGGATGTTCTAAGCATCTACTATTAAGTCACCCATACAAGTCAATAATAGATATCAAACATCATTTCCTCAATTCTAAGGCAAAGCGATGATCACCGGTCTTCTATTAACTTTCCCATATAGGTCAATGGTTGACTAGTGACGCTTTCCCCAAACACAACTGATGTACAAAGGGTTGACCCAACCAAAGCTATAGGTAATCCTCTTAAGATCACTTACATAAATTTATCAATTTTCACATACACAAACATACATACATTCCATAATATAGGAACTTTATATCACTTTAAGCTTGCATAAATAAATCATTAATCAATTCATCAAAGAGTTTAAGTGACTTTATATGGGTCACCACATGACCTTATCAAGCATATAATACATATATTAGTTTATACTAGGCATATAACTCCAACCATGGCTTAAATGTATGTTAAAAAATCAATCTTTAATTCAGTCTTATCAAGACAACATAAACATACATGTGGCATTTAGCCAACATAAGGCATACACATACAAGCTAAAAAAATAAGCTTTCATAAGGGTATAAAAATGTATACTATATGTATTTACACCCACCCATGTACATTATGCAAACATAATCTCCTTGCAAGGGTATGCATAATCATACAAAATCTCAACCTATTTTCAAGCACATGCGAAAATCAGTGTAACATATCAAAACTCAATAGAAATTTCTTTAATCATAGGCTTTGATACTAGATGAAATAACCTTAATTTATTTATAATTTATCTAACAAGTACACAATGGAATAATAAAAGGTCCTACTATATAAAACTAATGCAGTGAAATGAATCTCAACAACTCAACATGAAAACTAACACCCACAACCAATATTTCAATTGTCTCAAATACATAAGACTAAAATCAACCAGAATGGAATTAAGTGCATCCAAGAATGTTTGATTATCCAATTGCTATATAGGCAATCAAGATGAGATGGAAGTGTAATACTAAGCATAGTGGTCCAAGGATTGAATAAAGGGTCCATCCCACTAATGTGATATAACAAGATTTAATAGTTCATAAGATCAGTGAGTGGAGACCTCTAATCCAACACTAAGGCCAACATGACATAAGCTTAAGATCCCATAGTCTTTTGGGAAAATCACCCAAGTAAGGAATACTCCTTATGCTACCCCAATGATCACTATACCATGATCCAAGGTTTTTTATGAATATTGAGCCTTCAATCCCTTAATGGTTAAAGGACACACACAAAGGATATAATCCAATATGGAAGAATTATTTTATTAAATTAAATGAATTAAAATATTATTAATTTAATGTGGATGACATCACACATGTGAGCTTTCCATAGAATAAGTGTATATTTAGCATAAGGGAAAAAATATATTCCTTGTGATCCATGAGTACCATACTATAATCCAACCATATGGGTCTACACTTAAATTTTTCATTACTCATCCTTTTAGTTATCATATCCTGATAATGATAAACATAGGCATTCACACCATCTCATTAACATGCGTATGACTATGAAAGGGTACATTGTTAAACTAGTCTCAGGCATTATCTTATCTATTCATTAAATAAGATTATGAAATAGTATCACATTACCAAGGTGGATTAATTATTAATATATCCAAGTGTTAACTTAGATGTTTCAATAACTTACTAGTCATCATCCTTGATCCAAGATTATTTACCAAACACAAGAATTATTCACATCTTAATAGTCACAACACAAGGTATATCATGGATTTTATTGACAAGGATAAGCTTTTAAGTTTAAGCATGTACATAATTAACATAACCAATGAGTATGTATTCTCATGCAAACATATTGAAAATTTATATAGCTTCCATTAAACAAGATTTGCATTATAACAATTGTGTTATTAAACTTTAAGCAAACATGTCATATATCTAGAACATTATTATGCCATTAATAGTATAACCTATAATCCAAAGTTTGGATCCATATACGAAGACAATTAATCTAGATTACTTCATTATTTAAGAAATGAAAGTAAGCTCACTAAAATTGGCATTATGATCAGAAAGCATTCATCACTATAGCATAGTAATGATAACATATTTCTTCAAATCATCAAGAGATTGATTACATAAACTATTTTCAGCTAGGATTATTAACATGGTAAGACCATGTATATAGAAACAACACTATTATTATAAAATCATAGAAAAATTGATTTCTTAAATCACATTCCACTACTTTTTCCACCTAAGGTTAATAACCATATAACCATAACTCATTAAATTTCATATCAAAATAACATCAAGGAACATGTCTTTAATCAGACATCATGATGTATACCTATCTACAGTTAGTCAGTTAAACTTGAGTCTATCACATTATCAAGAATGTTTAAATATATAAAGAATTCACATTGTAATTTATCTATCATACTAATGTCATAAACAAGAGATAGGTCCATATGCTAAATATGCAATCCATGTTATGAGAATTCCATCAAGTAATGTTGATCACAAAGTCTATAAAAGTCTATACACAACTTTCATAATGAAATCAAAAAACTCTCAACATTTTTGGCATGCCATATAGAAACACAATCCTACTTTCATTTAATTCCAAGGTTAAAGGCACTATAGTTACAACTATTCCATTGATAACCTTTACCATTCCATGCCTACTTAAAATCAACAAGTAACTCATTAATCCATATACATACAACAATATGTAAGGTTCCAATTTAACATAATATATTCTAAATATATAATCACTCCTATGATAAATAGAGCCTAACCTCAATGCATACCAATGAATAATTATAGTTGGTTATTTGTATAAGAACCACATAACTATCATCAAAATTACCTACAATGTCTAAAACATATACACTAATGTCTATATTTCAACTTAAGAATATTACAAAACTATATAATGTAATAAGACGATCTACAACTTACAAGAATAAAAAGATAAAATCCATTGATCTAATATCATATATCAACATGAAAGAACAAAAGGGAGCTACCATATAAAAAATAGGTACAACAATGAATAAGGATGAACACTATGAGAGGAAACACCCCTCAAAACCAACCCTATGAGCCCAACCATCGGTGGACCTGACCACCCCAACCATTATATTGGTGGAGGGTTTTTGCAACTAGGTACTCATGTGAGGTAAGAGGAATACACATAATACTGAGCTTCTAGTAAGGACTTAAAAAACCATCCACAAGTAAAAAAAGAGAAATGCAAAAAATATGAGACTATATCACTCATCCACAACATGGGCTCATTTGAGTGTAACATAAATAAATCAAGGGGATCAACCTGTAATAATCATCATAACTTAATCAAGTTAAAAAGGGAAGGCATAACACTCATAACATAAAAGGAACTTGGTTTGGTTTAGAAATGACCAAGTATGACCAAAATTTACTCCTTCGATTAAGCTAACAATCCAAGACCAAGTAATAAGGTGACATTATTCAAAATAAAGAAATAACATAATCAATAGTCTATGACTAGTACTTATAACTTGATAGGTTGAGAAATGACCCACTCTAACATCAAGAGTAAAAATAGGGGTTCACCAAAAGCATGGATAATAAATTCTATTACTAGTCAATCTTAAATACGAAAAGGACATATGCATAGCAGAGGATATGGTGTGAAGTTGGAATTCGAGGTTTATGGAGTATGTATGAAATAATATATCATGTGATGTCAAAGCACCAAAATGTTACCACTATTTTCATATGATATCTAACATAATATATGCAACCAAAATCACATAAAGAGGAGGCATCCAAGTCTCAGATAAATCTATCTTTATTTACGTAAGATGTCTAAATAGTAAGAAATCACCCAATAGGATATTTAAAAAAAAAATGATCTTGGAATTTTTAAAGGGTAGTTTTATCCATTTCTACACATACAACATATTTTATACATATTTAAGTCCTACCACTCACTTGGTGAAGAAATTTATAGGTTCATTGATTAATTAAAAAAAAAATTGAATTATTTAGTAATTAAATCTATGATTTAATTTCTCCAATATTTATTAAAATGGAAATCATGGTATCCAAAACTAAGATACTTAATTATCCTAGAAAAAGAATATGAATCCATAAAGATATAAGGCATTAAATATTCATTAGGGAAGTTTCATGACTCCCCAATGAATTTGGAATGCTTTTGATAATTAAAATGGGAGAAAGAATAAATGAGATCACATTTTGATTAATAAAATTGAATAAAATCATACCTAAAAGAGTTATAGTGATGCCATATGCCTTTATATGCAGGATAATGAGAAGTATAACTCAAATAAATGCAATACCTTGTGTTTCCTCAACATGCTAAGCTAGATAAAATAAAACACAAAAGAAAAAAGATTAAATTTTTTTCCCTTGAATGCCATAAAATTCAAACTGAGGAAAATATTCCCTTCATTGGTCTATACAATCCATCTCTTTCTAACCAAAGAAAAATAAAATGTAATATAATTAAATTAGCATCAATCCCCTTTTCCTATCTTACATTCCACTCTCCCCTCTATTTGATTTGACTTCCCTGTGTTATACCTTTTTGTCATACTCCCCTCTTGTATATCCCCCTATCTCCCCTATGTTCCTACCATTTACTGCTATTTCCTTTGCCTGCATTTCCTTTTCTGCCCCTAACATGTACATATTTATCCTACCTCACTCTCCCCTCACCATGCTCCCTCTACCTTCCTTTTCTCATTCCATTGGTGTCTCTCTACTTTCACACATCCTTCCTCCCTACATTCCTCATCTACTTCCTTTTTTGTGCTCTTCTTCGCTCCCCCTCTTTCTCTCTCTCTCCTAATGATGACCATGATGTCTCCCTCCATATCCCAATATTTTTACTCCATTTCCTTCCTTGATTCCTCCATACCCTACCATATTTATGATTCCCTTTCTCTTCCCTTGTCCTCTCCATGCCACATCCCATCCTCCTAGCCAACCCCTATCTTCTCCATGGTGTGCATTAAGGAAAGAATTAAAATAATAATATCTTTTTTATTTAATAAACTTAGTTATTTATATTTATATAACTAAAATATGAAACATAAAATAATAAATAATATATGTATAAAATTACACACACACACACACACACACACACTAGAAATAATATAAAGAAAATTTAATCAAATAAAATAATACAATGAAAACAACTTAGCTCTAAACAATTTAATGCCACTGGCTAAGAAATAATAACAAATAAATTGATGATGTAAAGAAAAAATAAAAATCATGAATAATTAAATAAAAATTAACCAAAAACTATAAAAATAATGAAAATAAC
>JARHVA010008019.1:265000-387500 GCA_037957365.1 Torreya grandis | reverse complement strand
AATTCATTTTGAATATGGATCTTATAATAACTCAAAAATATTTTCACAATACATGTGATCCATTGTAAATTTTTGATCAAAAATTTCCATAATAATAGATCACTCAAAAATAACATAATTTATAACCAAGACATTTCTACTCATTTTATTATTTTAAGAGTTTAATCATATTTTCAATTATCAAAATTTTAACTCAATGAGGATCAATCTATTGGATATCTTTTATAAATTTCAAAACTAGCTATAAATACCCTTTTCACACAAATATGATTTTTATGCCAAAGAAAAGTGAAACTTTAAAATATAACACCAAAACCACATGCAACCGATAAAAAACATCCTAAAATGCATTTTAAAGGGACATACTCAATGGAGATAAAACATAAATTGAAAGCTTCACTCTAATTTGTTGTGAAATGCTAAAAATTAAAAACTAAATACAAAAATTCTACATGTTTTCATTGGTTATTTTTAATTTTGAATCTTTTAAATTACCTTTGACATAACCATTGTCATGACATTAAAAATATTTTCACTTACTCAAGGATACTCTATTTTCTCCTTGAATTAAAAATGAATCGTTTTAATGAAACTATAATTGACTAACATGTATAAAATTATTAAAACACAACATACTATTTATTTGTTTGAGGCTAGTGTGTTCATGATGTGGGAGAATCCATGGAGGATATGTTATATCATGTATCACATGAAAATAGAGTGTTTATTTCTAAGTTATTATGTTCTGGTTATTTATTTTATCTATGTTTTTACAAGTGGTTGTCTCAGTTTTCATGTTGGATATTCTCCCAATGGCATGTTTAGATTAACATTCACAAATTTATCTTTCCTCATCTTTTTCGTAAACTTATGTTTTCCTTGTTGTTTTAATGACATACTTCATCTTTCAAATCTTGGACACATTTTAGTTATAATCAAACTTTCCAATCCTAGATAGGTTTTATCACATTCAAGAACACCTTCCAATTGTATTTATGTTTTGAAACCCTAAAAAGGTCTATCAAAGTATTCGAGACTATAACCTTTAGTAATTGGGTTTTTATTTCACATTTAAGTATTGGTTTGTATTAACATATTCTTATAGTGTCAATTGGATGTAAAATGTCTAATTATGTCTATGCCGAAACTAATATAATTTCACAATTGTAATTGGGAATCACTTTCCAAATTAGGTCAGTAGGCATACAACGTGATGGATGCAATTATAATCAAGGTTTTTCTAATGATTAGGTCACGTGTGCAATGAAGGATAAATCCATTGCTATTTAGTTTTCATTTCTCAATTAGGTCATGATTAAATCAGTTGAACCAAGCCTTTACTAATCACGAATATTTTCCTAATGTGGTATCAATGTTGAATGAAGGATGCGCATAATTGTAATCTAAAATTATAATTCAAACAAGATCCTGATTTGGCTTGAAGATTATTCCTTTTATAATTAGGTGTGAATTTATTGACTAGGTCTATACTCCACTAAATTTATTTTTATAGTGGCATTCAGGTCTTAATACCTAAATAGGTCTTAAAATCTAATTGAAGGCATTTTATAACTGTAATTAGGTGTAGTTCCACAATTAGGACATGGTTTCTTAACATGGAATAACCTTCATTAACTAGAGTTTAAAGATTGCCTAGTCTTGGAAAGAGTATTTGTTATTCACTCAGTATTAATATAAATTTTTATTTTGATTGGAACTTAAAATCATCCAATTTAATCTAGAAATACCTATCAGGATTCAAAACTCAATTATGTCATAAACATTACATCTCTCCAAAAATTGCATTGATATTATTTTTCATGATAGGTTATGGTGTTTTCAAAATGACATACGTAGTTGTATTTAGGGTTTTATTAACTAAACAAAACTAAGGCTTCATGTGGTTTATTTTCTTTCTAATATAGGAAAGAAAAGCCTAGTTAGGTCTTAACCTATTTCAAAATGGTTTTGGTGCGCTTTAAAAACCTAATTGGGACCAACGTTAGTAAAGAATCCCAAAAAATCCTGACAAGGTCTTATTAAAATCTAAAAACATTTAATTTCTCTTTCTTTCACCTACATAATCTGATTTAGTCTATGTTCAGTGCAAAAACATGGGTTTTTCTCATTTTTTAACTTTTTTATTAATTTGTAATTCCCTAGAGGAGAAAGGGACACTTGAGGAAACTTAGAGGTTAGCATATTCCTATTATTTATGGAAAAATGGATTTATATTCATAATGACTCATGATGGTACAAGGACATGGAATTTTTTGTAATGTATTTTTCTCTTCATTTATACTTGATGAAGCATTAGATTGTCAAATTTGTTTCTCAAAATTTGTCATTGAAATTGTTTATAAATGTTGTAACTCCTTCATGATAAATATAAGGAATGAATTAATGTGTTGAATCCAATGTTTCATTATTTTTTATGGTTCTCATTTTGTGAGTGTGTTTGGCCAAACCCTAAAATGTGGTTGAAATGATTGTCCTTAGGTGGAAAGCCAAACTTTGCATAATTTGGTGTTAAACCTTTGTTTCATGATTAGGATAGTTGTTTGTAGATGAAACTCAAGTGGATTCTATTGGAAATATTTGGAACATGTGTTTTCACCATTAGATAAAAGGTACACCATGGAAATGTTGTTCAAAGAGGGGTAAGATAAAGAGGACCTTGTGTATATTATTTCATAAAGATGATGAGAGATATGTAGACAAGGTTGGATTAAATGGAGTTGGATCAATGAAGAGGTGGTTATGAAAATGATGTAAGTAAGGATGAGACATAATATGAAGATTTTGGCATAGAGGATATGGAAAAAAATCTAAGAT
Source organism: Torreya grandis (assembly GCA_037957365.1). Lineage (NCBI taxonomy): Eukaryota > Viridiplantae > Streptophyta > Pinopsida > Cupressales > Taxaceae > Torreya > Torreya grandis. Next base: position 384,665 of record JARHVA010008019.1, on the reverse strand, counting down.
GAGATTTATTAAAGCTATGTCAAAGATTCAAAGTAATCTAAAACTTGATACACCATGATAAAATGGTAGTTTGAATCTCAATTAACTTTTGGAATAGATAAAAAAGATGGATAAATACTTTGATTGTGAGTTTATGGAGTAACATAAGAAATTGAATTTAATTTTCACAAAGATGAAATGCCATGCCTCTCTATGCTGGGATAATTTCCATATAGTAATAAAATGAAAGAATAAATATAAAATTAGGTCATGGGATAGGATGGTAGCAAAATTGAAGACATTATTTTCTCCCATGTGCTAAAAATTAACCCTATACTACCAATTGAAAATTTTGAGGCAAAAAGAGAAGAGTGTCAAAGACTATACTGAAGAATTCTATAGACTCACAATACTAGTGACATATGATGAGGATGATCCTAAAAAAATTATAAGGTATGTGAATGGACTACACATTGATATTCAAGACTAAATTATTTTTTCAAACTTATGGACAATAGATGAAGCCTATAAAAGTTTATTAAATGTGGAGTAAAATATGGAAAGGATGTAACAAGAAAACTGTAGAGGTAGAGGATGATATTTTAGAGGATGAGGATAAAAAAATAATGGAATAGGTCAGAAAAGAATAGTGGAGAAGTGAGTAGTTCACATAATAAATCTTATAGCACATGATGAGGATACTTTTTCAAATGGAGAGGTTTATATGGATGAGATAGAGGCAAAGGTTTTCATGGTAAGTGTCTTGGATGCAATAAGTATGCTAGTCATAAGTGCGAAGATTGTCGATAAAACCCTCCAAACAATGGTAAGGGATTCAAAGGAACAAATCATGTAACTTTTGGAGATGAAGAGAGTGTTATATTTCTAGGTCATATAGAGGATCTATAACAAGGAGCGGATTTATTCATGAAAAGAGTAATGTTGAAACCACCCAAGGAGGTGAATAAATTGGTACAATAGAAGAATTTGTTTAGGACTATTTGAAAATATGAAGGTAGGTGTTGTAAAGTGTTAACTAATGGTGGCATTATTTATAATTTAGTCTCTAATTAAATGATTTAGAAACTCAGGTTGATAGATCTGAAACATCCTACACAAGATTAAGTTTATTGGTTACTTAAGGGGCATTAGGTACCTGTGAATGAATAATGTGTGGTAAAATTTTCAATTGGTTTGTATAAGGATGAGGTTTTATGTGATATAATTCCCATGAATGTGTGTCATGTGATTTTAAATAGGCCATGGTAGTTTTATATGAGAGTCATTAATGATAGACAATAAAACACCTATACTATCTCAAAGGATGGCAATATATTAACATTAATTCTATTGAAGGAAAAGGGATATGAGGTGGAAAATAGTTTGAAGCCATGTTGGTGTCTAGTAGAGAGTTTTTAAAGGTGGATAAAGAGGAAGAGGTGTGTTTTATATTAGTTTCTAAACTGGTATAGGTTGTTATAGCCACTATAGTAATTAATTTATCTATTAAAATTTAAAATATGTTAAATGATTATGTTAACATTGTGATAAGTCAAATTTTAGATAGACTACTACCTATAATGATTATAAGTTGTTATATGGATTTAGTTCCTAGAAAGAGTTTGCTTAGAAAGGAATCCTATCGGTTGACTCCCATGGAGAATTAAGAGATAAAGAATCAAGCTCAAGAGATATTGCGGAAGCTTTGATACATGAAAGCTTGAGTCCATGTGTAGTTCTAACTGTATTGATAATAAATAAAGGTGGGAAATGCAAAATGTGTATGGATTAACATGAAATAACAACATCACCATTAATTAAAACTTTTTATTTAAAAGAATTAATGATTTAACAGACTATTTGGGTGGAGCAAGGTACTTCACAAAGATTGACTTGAAGATTGGGTATAATCAAATCAACATAGGAGAAGGAGATGAGTGGAATAACACATCCAGGATGAATAACATGTTCTAAAAATGGCTAGTCATACCATTTGGATTGTTAAATGCTCCAAGTATGTTTATTAATATGATACCCTTTATCCTAATGATCCTTCCAATTCAAAGGCAATAATTCCCATCCTACCTCAAAACAACTTGATGTACGATTTAGGTTGGTAGTCCTCAAAGCTCAATGATGCTCAAAACCAAGCCTTGGTATCACAAGACATCACTATGTGATAAATGACATAAAAAGAATTTTCTTTTCAATGAGGGCAGTGCTAAGATACAAGTTTGGAATCATAAGGAGAGGATCAACAAGTTTAAGGGAAGCCATATGCCATTAAAGTAAATTATCAAGTGGATGATCATGTTGCTTTTACTTAGGGTATTGAAAATAAAAATTCAAGTGGTCAAGTTACAACTATAACTAGAGATTAAAAAATAGCCATTGATGAGTTTCAAGAGGTGAAAAAGGCTTCAAGTAATTCTAATGTTGTTTCTAAGAGTACAGAGGAACAATTTTATGCCCCTAAAACATAGAAAAATTTGAATATATAGGTTAGTAAAATTCATTAACTGCCTCTAGTTCATGAACAACCAATGCTTCAGAAAGTACAATTAAAGGTTAGTGGGTCTCTTTTCAATATAGTGGATCAAATAAATATTTCTATTATCAGCATTATCATGTGGGATTCTATTTCCATTCCAGGACAAAAGATATGCTCATCCAATTGCTTTCATCTCTCAAATTGTCTTCAAAACTAGTTGAGAAAGAAGATATTATCCTAACTAATTCAGATCAACCAAATAAGAAGTAGGCACAACAAGTAAATAAGATGGATAATATGGATATAAATTAGGTAAAAACACATTAAAATCCTCCTTTATACCTTTTTTTGGTAGTAGGAGATACTTTGGTTCATAAATATATGGTAGATAGTGGAGATAATATTACGATCATGCCTAAACAAATTGTAGACAAGCTCGACCTTGTTTATGAACCAAAAAATAAGGGCATATTAAAATTGGATGGGTCACCAATAATATGGTAGGAATAATCAAAGAACTAAAATTCACATTACATGCTTATCCCAATGTTACTATTCAGAAGGATGTTGTTGTGGTAGACTTACCTCCTTACTTTGCTATGTGCCTTTCAAGGGACTTCACCTAAAAGATTGGGGGATATTTATAAATTAATTATAATTATTTGTTATTCATATAAAATTATGGTACCAAGGTAACTATTCATTCTAATCCTATTGCATGTTTGTGTATGGAACCATATATGACATGTGTTGTGAACACTAACTATATAATCTCAGATGAGGTACCAAAAAATAGTGAAGTAAAAGATGGATCACCTTTAGATAGAGTTATATATTTGTTTTTTGATCAATGGGATTCTAATTTACATGAGCATGATCCCTATAATCTGATTGAATAAGAATGACTTGGCATGTATTGCCTTCATGAGAATGATGTCCCAATTCCATGGTTAAGGATGATGAATATAGTGAAGGTTTTCGGAAATTTTACTTTGATAGATCAAGGAATAAACATGGTACCAGAGCTAGAATGATGTTGGTTTCTCTAAAAAATCAAGGGTATTTCTCTTCTATTAAATTTTAGTTTGGTTGTTCAAATAATGTTGCTGAGTATGAAGCACTAGTTCACGGTTTGCAATGGGCTAGGAAGATTGAAGTTAACACTTACAGGTTTTTGGTGATAGTGAACTTATAGTTCACCAAGTAATAAGTCTAAATGTATGTAAATTTTTTTTTATTAAATATTAGAATCATATAATATGGGATTTAATTTAATATTTTCAAGATTTTAACATTCAGGCAATACCAAGTGGTAAGAATAAACACACAAATAGGTTGGTTGCCATTAGGTCACAATTTAGTATCCCAATTGATATAAAGAGTGAGAAAATTTAGTCACATATAAATGTGGTTGTAAGGCCTTTTGTTCTAGATAATCATGATAATTGGTAGGTTTTCAAAGATGACAATCAAATTGTGAGATTCTTGCAAGAGGAGGCTGAATTTTCTTCAAGAAAACAATCAAAGCACATAGAGTAATATGGTGATCAGATTGTGCAACTAGAAACAAATATGTTTCCCAAGGGATTTCTTGAGAAAATTTTTAGTGGTGATGATGAGTTAAGGAAGTATAAGTCATCCTTATCAATGAAATAAGAGCACTATGCCAATATATGTATTATTGCTGGTAAGATTTTGATGTTGGGTAAGGTATGTACTACTTTACAAAAAGAAGATTTCATTGAGTTATGCACAGGTTGTGCTAATGTTTTTGCATGGAAAAATAGTGATATCAAGGTATTTTATCCAATTTTATCTCAACATATCATTGATTTAGAGGATGAAACTGATCCGGGCACCAATTTAGGTGACAATTCGTGTGACAGTTCTACCCCAATTGATGACGGAACTTCTAGGAGCCATAACATTTGCACCATAGTTCCAATTGACTCACCATTTGAACCGTTGGAAAGATAAGAATGAGAAAAACATTGTGAAATGTCATGGAGATCTACTTGATGAAGTTTGATCCCTAAAAACCCAATGGAAGTGCCTCAAATTTTAATTTTAGTAGTGCAGTCTAAAAATAGTATGTTTCTAAAAATAGTAAATCCTCGAATTCTATACTATTTTTAATATTATAAGTTGAACCAATTAATATCCCTTTAAATTTCTGACCTTACACATCCTCCCCATACTTTCAAAATGTTTATAAATTAAGAGGTAAACCAAAATGTGGAGACATACATCTCTTCCCAGAGATAAGCATATATTTGTATTGCGATCTTGAGTAATACTACATCTCTTCTCAGAGAATTCATTGTTACTATGTTATTTATATGATATTGAGATATTTATCAATCAGAACTTCTATGTTTTGGATCAAAAACTAAATTGGTGAGACAAAGACTAAGGCCCATCAATCTTAAACTGGAGCCTTTGATGAGAGCTGGGCTTCATAAGCTCATAGAATTAGCTATTAATATCTAATCAAGCACTCAACTTGGGTGGAAAATCTTGTTCTAATATAGAATAAGGATAGTGATATTAGATTATGTGTTGAATTTTATGATTTGAATAGGGATTCACTTAAACATCACTATCCATTACCATCAATGGAACAAATTTTATAGGTAGTTACAGGTTCAAAGAGGTTTTATTTATTGGATTGATATAGTGATTACAATCATATTTTGGTCAAAGAAGTTGACCAATTTAAGACAACCTTCAAAACCAAGTGGGGAACATTTACATATATAAATATGTCATTCAATTTATAAAATTCTAGAGAAACCTTTTAAAGAGACATGGATATGGCATTCTAAGGCACCTTTAACAAGTGTTTACTTGTTTATTTGGATGGTATAACAATGTTTTCAAAGAATGTAGGTGATCAAATGTTTCATCTCAAGCAAGTGTTTGAAAGGTGTAGGCAATTTAGGGTATCTCTAAATCCTAAAAGGTGTGTCTTATCAATTCATGAAGGTAAGCTTCTTGTACATATTGTTTCAAAGCATGGTTTAAGCATAGATTCTGAAAGGGTAGACTCTATTCTTGCACTTTTTTTGCCCAAGCATAAAAAGGCTATGCAAATATTCTTTGGGAAAATCAACTTCATAAGGAGATAAATTTCAAATTTTTCTATTTTAGCTAAGCCACTTTTATCCATGCTAAAAATGAATCAGAGCTTTAGTTAGTCTCATGAATGAATAAAAAGTTTTGAAGATAGTAAGAAGGCCATAGCTAGTGCTTATACACTTATAAATCAAGATTTCACAAAATATTTCATTTTGTATACTTATGCTAACATGGACACCATTTTAGGCATTCTTACACAATAGAATAATGAGGCTTTGGAGTAGCCAATAGCCTTCTTTAGTCAAGGCTTGGAAGAGTATGAAACAAGGTATTATTTTGTTGAAAAACATGTACTTTTAGTTATTAGGTCTCAAAAAACGTTAGATATTTGTTGTCTAACAATAAGATACACCTAATAGTTTCTCATCCAAGAATCAAAGAGTTCCTTTTAAATAAATATATAAATGAGAAGAGAGATGGTTGGATAACTAAGGTAATGGAATATGAGGTGGAAATTAAGGTCACAAAGTTGGTTAGAGGCAAAGGACTTTGTGAGCATCTAGTTCAAGACTTGTAAGAGACGAATGATGATGTTTTGGTGTCAAATGATGAAGAGGTTGTAGTTATTCATACCTCACCTTCAAAATAGTTTCATGAATTGGTAATATATTTCCAAGATGGTATTTATCCATCCCATCTAAGTGCTTCAAAAACAATATATTTCAGGTTGCAATCAATTCCATTTTTTCTTACTGATGGTGTTTTGTTCAAGAAAGATATTAATTGCATGTTGTTAAGATGTATAAAGCCAAGCCAAAATTATAGATTGCATGAATAATTCCATGGTGGACATGGTGGAGGACATTTTTTTACAAGAACTACATCCTTTAAGATCATGAGAGGTGGGTATTATTGGTCTAGTATATTTAGTGATTCTCATGTATGGGTAAGGAAGTACAAATAGTGTGCTATGTTTGTAGGAAAAGTGAAACTTTTAGCCTTACCTCTTCAACAAATTACAATAGATCAACCCTTTATCCAATGGGGATTGTACTTTATTGGCCTCATTAATCCTCCTTTAATTTTAGGACATAAATGGATTCTAACTGCTACAAATTACTTCACACATTAGATAGAAGTAGTGGTATTGAAAGAAGAAAACAAAACCAATGTTTTAGATTTCTATGAAGGTTTGATTATTAGATTTGGAGTTCCTTTAGCTATTATTTTTTATAATTCAATGTCTTTTTTGGGAACTAGGATCAGTTAATGGGCTATCCAACATGGGATTTATCTTAGCACTTCATCAAACTATTATGCATAAGGAAATGGCCTTGCTAAATATAAAAATAAGAACCTATTAAATATCATAAGAAGGACTATTAAAGACAATCAGAGGTTGTGTAATCTCAAGTTGATGTTAGCTCTATGGTATGATAGGATCACCTATAAAATATTAATAGCCAATTCTCCATACAAGCTGGTATATGGTAAGGAAGTAAGGTTAACCATTTCTCTTGAACTTTCTACTTTGGAACTAATGCATTAATTTGAGATATTGGATAATGAACCTATAGAGATCAGGTATGTTGAGCTTATATATTGAAAAGAGACAAAAAATCAATCCATGCTAGCCATGGAAATTCATCAAGCATAAGTGAAGAGAAATTTTGACAAAGGGGCTTCTTCACGAAGTTTCAAAGAAGAAGATTTGGTCTTCAAGTGAGATGAGGATAGAGATAAACTAGGAAGGCACACAAATTTTTATTCCCTTTGGAGTGGCCCATACACAATCTTACTATGCCTTCCAACTTACAAAGATGGATGGTGATGATCTTCCAATCCCAGTAAATGGGATACATTTAAAACATTTCTACTGAAGAACAAAGTTCCTTGTACATATTTAGTTTGTTTTTCTTTCCCCCAAGTGTTGTTCAAGCATATTAATTTAATTCTATTTTGTCCCAAATAAGTGCTTATGTTCACATTTGCTTTGCTTAGTTAGGTTTACCTTCTTTGTGTTTTTTCCTTCTTATTTTGTAGGATGAGGGTTACTTTTTTTCAAATCAAAGTTTGTACTTGTAGTCATGGACCAGATCTACCATTCTTTTATGAGTTAAAATTTCATGTATATGGTTTGGTTCTCAAGTATAATAGTCATGATTCCTAGTTGAGTCACCAAAATGTTGACAATTTTAACCCTGCAGGTCAAATTGACACCTCTATCATTCAAAAATTTGCATAAACATGCCTTTTTGAAGCAGTGGATGAAATTGGTCTTTGTAGTTTTTTTGAAGGGCTCCTTCCTTTTATAAAAGGGTCTATTTTAATAGTTTTCCTGAAGGGCAAGTATCAACAAAATGGGCTTTTTAATTGTCTAAAGGAAATGGTCTATTAAACAAAGACAAAGGGAACTTTCAAAATTTTATGAAAGGAAACTTTGAATAATTTCAAAGGGCAAGTGGACCTTTGAAATTTTTTTGGAAGAGTATTTTATAGAGAAAGAGGTACCTTATAACTTTCTTGAAGGGTATTTTGGAAAACGTTGAAGGGAAACTTTAAAAATCTGAAGGGCATTGCCAACATTTTTGAAAGACCATTCTCTTTTTTTTGAAAGGACACTTTCAAGAATTTTGAAGGGTAAGTGAACCATTACAAAACTTCTAAATGGTCATTTATAGAAAAGCTGAAGGATATCTTCCCTTTGGAAAAAGGCATTTTCAAAGACAAAGGGGACCATTGTCATCTTTTTTGAAGGGTCAATTCCAAAAGAGCCCAAGGGTGCTTTCCCTTTGAGAAAGTCACTTCCAAAATTCTTAAAAGGATCTTCAAAGTTTCTAAAGGGTCATTCAAAAAAGTTCTAAAGGGTCACTTTTCGACAAAGGTCCATTTCATTTTCTCGAAGGGATCATTACAAATTTTTTGAAGGTATAATTTTGAAAAGGATCTAACAATTTTTTTGAAAGACACTTTCCCTTTGAGAAAGTCATTTCTAAGAAGTCTGAGAGGACACTTGCAAAAATTCTAAGAGGTTCATTTTTAGAAAACCCTAAGGGCACTTTCCCTTTAGGAAAGTCCATTATCAAAGTCCAAAGGGACGTATAGAAAGTCTGAAGGGATATTTTTAAAAACCTAAAGGGATAGTTCAAAATTCCAAGGACCATATGAAAAAATTGAGGACATGAATTCCTTCAAACAATTTGTTAGAAGGAATAGTCCATTGTAAATAGCTCTAAAATAATAAAAGTCTAAAGACCTTTTCATAAAGTCCAAAGACAAGATTTCCTTTAGACAAATTACTTGAAGGAAAGGAAAGAAAAGTCCAATCAAAAAAGCCGAAGGGAAAGGAGGAAGGTGCTTGTCAAATTTTTTGAAGGGTAATTTTTTTGGAAAAGTTAATTTCAAATTGTGAAAGAAACATTTCAAAAGTTCTGAAGGGATCATTTCATTTTTTGGAAGTGGCACTTGCATCTTCAAAGGGTCACTAGCAATTTGCCAAAGGGTTATTTACTTTCAAGAGGGGCATTTTCATAAGTCTCAAAGGTTTATTTCCCTTTATGAAAGTGATTCTACAAAAATTTTAATAAGGAAAAGGTTGAAGACAATTTGTTTGATGGGAAAACGCTGAAAAGGAAATTCTGAAAGCAAAGTGATTAGGCAAAAGTTTGAAATAATTCTTTTTGAATAAATTGTCTAAAATAATTCTTTCAAAAGATTTACCCATAGAATTGTTTAAGTTGAATGGAAGGAAATTAATAAAAAGGATTCCTTCAAACTTTTTTGTCTGAAGGAAATAGATAGGATTTTAGTTGAAGGAAATGATGAAGAGACAATTTCCATAGACAATTTCTTCATGGGAAATTGATAAAGACAAAGGCCTGAATATATAATTTCTTCAGACTTTTGTCTAAAGTAAATGGACCAATTGGAAATGATGAGGAGAATAAATAATTCCAAAATAAATAAATAAATAGAAAGGATTTCCTTTGGACTTTTTGTCTAAAGGAAATAAACAAGTCCATAAGCCTAAAGGGAAAGAACAAGAATAAATGCCCAAAGGAATACATGTCAAATGAAAAGTCCAAGACAAAGAGCCCAAAAAAATTATCAGAGAGGAAAATTTTGAAGACCAATTCTAGTGTAAAAGTTCATTACAAAAATGTGGAAGAAAGGTTTGAAATACAATCTAAAGGAAAATGTATGTAGGAAAGTGCATAAGGGTAATGGCCTCAAGCCTAAGTGAATAAGCTAAGTTGGGTTTAGCATTGGAATAAGCTAACAAGGAGTTCAATCTAAGTTTATACACCATGTTTTTAATATTCCCTTATAATTTTCATGCACCTCTCATTCATCAAATTCCTTTTCCATGAAATCAAAGGCTATCTTTAGTTGATTAGTCAAAGCTTTAGTTGACTATTTGTTGAAGACATGCTTATCTCCTAGTCATCTCATACATTCAATGATCCAACTCAGCTCCAAATTCAATCAAGAGGAATTTTATTTGTCTATTGGTGTAGAATTCCATACAAGATTTTGAATTTTCAAACTTGGGTCCACCTCATCCCTTCTACACCAACATGTAATTTCATGCATACTTCAGTTATGGAGTTAACTAGTCTTGCACTTTATTTAGTTGACAAGTCATGAATGTGCTCTTATTTATCTTATTGATGGATTTAAACATTTCTAGTAGATTAAGTGGAGTTAAAATTCAGTTTTGGAGTTAATTTCATTCAAAATAAATTGTTCTCTTCTTTCAGGTAGTTTAGGTGGAGTTTATATTTAGAGATTGGCATAACATCATGCATGATTAAGGTTTTGACTCAAACCTGAGCTCACGATGATTTCCAAATGCCAAAGATTTTTTCATGCAAGAAAAAAGATAAGAAGATATTTTTATAAGGCTTTGTTATCTTGGCTTATCAAAAATTGGACTTGAGCTAAAGTGGGAGTTGATCTCCTCTTCTATTTTTAGTGCCAACCTCTTGGCTTGTGTATGCTTTTCTATATAAGTTAGCTTTTCCAGCTATTTTGAGATATCAATCCCTCTTTTGGAAAGATAAAAATATACCAAGGATTTGAGTTTTGCAACATTTTTTTAGATAAATAGGACTATTTTAAATTCTAGAAATCTAGTACAGTGTATTTATGTCAATGATTTGCATAAGTGATAGAAATTTTCTTCCCTATCAAATCTTGATTCTTACCTAGTTACTAGTTGATTAGATTATGAAGGTAATGTTATATGTTTGATGTATTTTTTATAAAGTTACAGTGGATATAACTATCTATTATTGCCTTGAATTATGCCATTCCATCATTTCTCTTAAGCTTTGATCATTAAATAAAACCTTTTCATCAAATACTGACGCATAGGAGTCAATTGGAATTAAAAGTTTAGTATTTTTATTATCTAATAAATGTTTCTAGGATCTCAAATTGAGTGGATGTACAAAAATTTAAGTGCATCACCATCTTTAGATATGATTTCCTTTCAATTTTCCCTTTTTCCCTTTTCTCAATAGTTTGTAGCATAGAGTAGAGACCCTAACTAATACACCAAAGGGAGCTAGCCCTTATAATCTAGACATTTAATTCACTTATTAGGACACGCACAACCTAGGATTGTTTCCATGTTTCAATATGTTGTGAAGGCCTAAAACTACCTTCACAAGGGTGTGAGTCTAATTGATAACATTTCCATTTAATGACAGTATGACACATGGTGAGTTAGTAAATCCTATATATTGTAAGACTTGAGCTTTTAATAACGTGAAATCTTTTGAAGACTTACAAATGTTTTAAAATTTCAAAACTCTATGTGATGCATATCACAACCATGTAGAATGTGATAATATGTCGATTGGAGAAGATTAATGATCCTTAGCCTTTAATCCTAAGATATAAAATATACCATTTATGACATAGAAATATTAGCATTATTAGCTCATAAAATAGAACATCAAAACTGAAATAAAATTTATAAATACTCAATATTTGAAATAACTTAAGATACTAGTTAAAGATTAGATTTGTACAATTTTAACTTGTGCAATGTTGGATTCTATAGAAATAACCTTAGATTACATATGCATGACAATTAAGTCATACATTTTTAGGCTCATAACTTCCTAAATAAATGTTTTACAATAATAGGTCTCTATTTTAAAACATTAAAATGGGGTGTATGTGTGTGTTAAGGCACAATAAATGGCAAATTATAGGGGAAAATACTCTGGTATTTTGAGAAACCAAAATTTTAAAAATATATTATGATAAAACTTCAGTCTTAATAAAAAAAGAATAAGAAAATTAAACTTATGGAATAAATTGTTACTTCCTAATGTAACATATTAATCTTCCCATTCCTTGGATTAATGTGTGGTCTAGTGAAATCAATATCTCTTAGTCATTAATATTTTGACAAAGACTTGAATAAACACTAGGTTTCATTTTAAATTTTGACTTTGTAACCAATAAAAAATAAAGCTTAGGTTTTACTATGCTACCAACCATGTATCCATAACCCTAATAGACATACCTCTGGTTCCACTCAAATCCTTGATCTACTACCAACTAGGCATCAATATCCCTAGTAAATTTTACTTAAATCACCTTTCCTATATCATTTTAATTGTGCGCATGTGCACGTAAACACACACACACACACACACACACACACACACACACACACACACACATAGAGGAAGGATGAGAACCAACCTTTGGTTGGGTATATGAATAAGAAAACTTATTGGTCAATATTTCCCTCTGATTGTGTATTCGGTCCTATATTTATTATCCCCTATCAAATTTTTAACATGTGATGGTGTAGTACATATTTTTAAATGGCAAGCTCTTATAAAAATTACATAAGTGTATCAAGTCAAGTTCCAATAGTTGTGTAAGATTATTTAATCTAAATAAAAAAAATTAGACGTAATACATACCTCAACTTTAAAAACTCTAGTACTATCATAATAAATTTATATGAACACTAATTACGCTCCCTTCACGTATCATCACATTTATTTTGACATATCCTTTTGTATTTTTTTTAATAAATTATTTGAGACAATTCTAAAACTTAGAAAACTAATCTATAAAGTAACTAAGCCATTATAAGAAACAAAACTATCCTAAAGGAAAATAATTATAAAAATCATGAAATTTAATCTAGAAAGTAATGAATCTAATCTAGATAACAATAAATCTAATCTAGAAAGTAGTAAATTTAATCCAGTCCTCTCAATCTCTATTTATAGTTAACTCTGATGCATCTCTAGTTGGGGCAGCCATGAATTAATGGTTAAAAAACTATCCATTGTTTGGAAAGGTGAGGTCCTTACCTTAGAGGTATTTCAATTGAAAGACATTATGTCTAAGAATTTTAAATAACTTATATGATCCAATCCATAAGGAATTTAACTTTTCATGTTGACATTTATTGTCATCTGCTTTATCTTAGAGGAACACTAGGTCTGAGAGCCTAAAAATCTTGATTTTGGATCTCTTTTTAAACTAACATTTGACAATGTATTGATATTTTTTAAAGTTGTGTAGTGTTTTAGTTCTTATGTCTTTTAACTAAACTATCTCAAGTAGTCTAGAATTTATTATCTCATCTTCACCCATATCCTCTTACATGAATTGGTACGTTTGTATCTTGAGAGTGATGGGGAAGATTGGTTGTCATCAATATACTAGTAGAAAAGGTGAAGCCTTAAGAGCTTCATTATTCCTATTTATATCTATCCACAATGTATTATTAATAATATATGGTATTCTCTTAGTTCTTTCTATGCACACTTTTTTATGGAATATATTAGGATCTTATTGGTCAATGCAAATAATCCATTTCCCTATGGGTAATAATATGAAGAGAACGTGAGTGTAATTTGATTTTTATAGGTCCATTCTATGAATTCAATAGATTATAATGATATACAATTATTTTAGATCAATGAAATGGGTGTGCCAAAGAAATTGATGACATATATGGCTTAATAATTCTTAGTAGAAATAACCTCTATCCACCTGGTATAGTAATCAATAACTATGATGATAAACTTGTGTCCTATTGATGAGTTTAGATTTAATACCCCAAAAAAAGGCCCTATTAGATGAAAATACGGCCTTCAATAACTAGATGTAAAGGCATAGAAACATTGATCTCTCTATTTACAAACACTTCAAACTTTTATAAAAATCTAATGTGGTCATGGGCATCATTGAAGATTGAATGCCAATAATAACCCATCCTTAAAATTTTATGAGCTATAGTATTACTAGAGGGATACTTGACACCAATATTTTGATGTAAGATATTTAGGATGTCATTATATTCCTCTTCTGAGACATAGATTAAATAAATACCTTCATATTTTGTTTTGTAAAAACCCCTTTCATGATCATAAAATGAGTCAATTTGAGCTTGAAGTCTCATTTTTACTCTTTATTCAATTATAGAGGGCATGTCCCTATAAGAAAGTAATGGATGATATGTGAGTATAATTCTACACCCATTACCTGGGCTTCATTAATATATTCAATGTGGATGTGTGGGTCATTTTGATTCATTATCTAGATAAGGACCTAGCCTCTTACCATTTTAGCTGGGCTTATTTCAAGGTCAAATTCCTAAATTTTGGCCATCCACTTCCCTCTTCTTTCTTGTAACTCATTCTAGCTAAGTGTGAGTTTGACAATTGGGTTAGGGATAATTGTATATGTCTTATTTTTAAAAATATAATGTCTAAATTTCTTGAAATAATCAATAAAGGCATATATCTCCTTATCAATTATGAAATGTTGTATTTATGCATCCTTCAAGTTGTTACTCATGAAGGTAGTGGGATTTTCATTGATTTCCACCCTTTGCATAAACACTACAACAACAATATGTTCTAAGGAAAATAAATAAGATAAAAATATTTCTTGAAATATGGGATGTCAGGACTAGGTCTTGCATGATTTCCATTTTGATGTCCTATTAATATTTCTTGGCCTCTGTTATCCACTCAATCTTTGCATCTTATTTTATCATGGAATTTAATGGTTTGATGTTTTTTGGAAAATTATAAATGAACATTTCTTGCAAAGTTGACCTTACCAAAGAAATAATTTATCTCTTTGTTACTATTGGGTGGAGTTAGTTTAGAGATGGATTGAATATGGTTTGGGTCGATGGAGATCCCTTCTTTGGTGATAATATGACCTAATAATTTTCCTTTAATAACTCTAAAAATGTATTTTTTTAGGTTCAAATAAATTCCATACCTCCTACATCCATCCAGAACTTTTTATAGATGACCTATGTGGCTATATTTATTCTTGGAAAATACTATAAGATCATCCATGTAGATGATGATGCACTTCCATTCCAGTCCTTAAAATTTGAAATTAATCACTCTCTGGAAAGTGGCTCCTGTATTGATTAGGTTGAATTACATCCTTTTATACATTAAGGTTCCCCATTTGGTGGTGAAAGTGGTATTTATCCTATATTATGTTTTAACTAATACCAGATTATAGCCTAAGAATTTATCTAAGAAATACATCATCTTTGAACTAATCACCATATGTATTACCTCATCTAAAGAAGGTAAAAGATAATTATCATTTTCTGAGGCTCTATTTAAGTTCATAAAATAAACACACATCTTGATTTATCCATTATTTTTATTTACTAGTACAAGGTTAACTAATCAAGTCCAATTCTTGATTATAAAAACAATTTTAGCATCCAAGATCTTCTATACTTTGGTCTTGATGAGAGGTTCTAGGATTGATTTCACTGGTCTCTATCTTTACCAAAATAGCTTGTGTTATAGCCTTAAAGGGATGGTGTGTGTAATGAGCATTAGATTAAATATCCTCAATTCATCATATGTCTAAGTAATGGCATCCTTGTAATCTATAAGCAACCCCTTCTTGTGATTTTAATTTTCAATGCATCTGAGACCTATATTCACTAATTACGGAACCTGACTAGTCCCCAAGTTTTCTTTGGCTAAGTCAAACTTAACTACTTTCATCTATTTCTACTTCTAGGCCTGAGGGTTGACGTAAAAAATCTAGTTATAAAGAAACATTTCCCAAGGGGATTCAATTATTTTAAATTTATAACACCCTCTTCCCTCATATCTTTAGTCTATATAGGTTGGTTATTTCATTCATCTAATACATGGGCATTAAAATTGCCTAAGTTATTTAGGAACTATATGAATTACTAATCATCATCAAATAAATATAAGGTGCCACATTATCTAGGATAGAATGGCATGGCACTAATTCCACTAAAAAATTATACATTTTTAATTCTTGGAGTGGTGATAGATTGACAGTTAAGATTGACAACAAATGAACTATCTAATTATTTTCTCTTTGGATGGCCTTGATACTTAATAATTCAAAATATTTAATCAAATCTTAAGATTGGTGTTTATACTTCATTAGGTATGTATGCTTTCACTAGTACTTATTTCTAATATGGTTTATAACCAACATAGAGTCACCAAACACTAGTAGTTATGTGGCATTATATTTTAATTCAAACTACAAGTCTAAGATTAAGTTTCATACTCAACATAGTTATTGGTGTAATGGAACTACAACTTATAATTAGGTATGTATTGTTTACCTTATAGGTCTATTAAGGCCACATTCATGATATAAACTTATCTCAAACATGCCTAATCAAAGTGTAAATTCAAAAATTGATAAGGACCTTCAAATTCATATTTATGTAACTATTGTTCACTAGTGAAAGTATACACTCTTTCATGTGTCAATACAAAGTCCATTTGATCATTCTTGGTATTGTACTCAATAATAAGTTACTTTATTTTGGTCTCTTTTTCTTACCCTAATTTGATTTGGTACCCCTTTCAAAGCATCCACATGTGGGATAAATCCATGGCCATGTACCCATTAAATGTTCTTACTAGTATTAGCTTATAAGTAAACCATATGCTTGTAAAATGTCAATGATTAGGATGCCAATAGTATGCTATGCATGTTTCTCTAATGCTAGATATATAAGTATGTTCATGAATTCTCTGACACAAGGGATTGAATATTTACCCAACTACAGTACCACTCTTTTTAACTTATTAGGATTCAAACTTAACTTTTGGCAAATAGTCATAGGCATCACATTAGCTGATGACCTAGACTAAAGTAGGTAGTCATGAACATTTTTTATGAACATTTGAATAGTTAATAATAATGGTGGTACTTTATATTTAACTTTATAAATAATCCAATTTGTATGAGTAGTATTGGATTGTTAGAAGTGTTCACTATCAAGGCCTTGAGTAGTAGCTCCATTTACTCAGTGATTTGATCCATCTCATGAAGACTATGGATTTAATATTTTTCATGTCTTCAAAAAAATTATATCATCCCTTTCCCTAATATTCAAAGCTTTGTGATTGATATTTTTCCTTAGGATGAGGTAGACTATCTGTCTTAGGTACAGGAAAATTTTCTCTCCTCAGGTGGGGTTGGATTTTTATTAACATTCAGATTAGGAGGAGTAGTGACACTATTATTGGGAAGTGTTGAATAAGTCATAAGCTAATTGCTTCTCAGGGTGTAGTTTTTCTTGACCTATTGAGACTAGTGGAAATCATTAACGTCATCTATGTTATTCTTAAACTCATTGTCATCTTCCCTTGGAAAGGGTAAGTCATAAATTTTTACATACCACAACCATGATAAGGTTTCCCAAATAATTAGATAAATATGGTTCTTCCTGACTGGCATAAGTTTATTACCTCTCTGCTTCTTAATAGAAGATTTCAAAAGTAGTATAAAACTTGTTATAATCTAGTTACCCATGTTGCATAATTTTATGCACTCGACACCAATTTGGAAGATTTACATCCATCATGTTGATATTTGGTATCTTGTTATAATGAACTTGATACTCTTGATTATTTCTATACCTATTAAAGGGCTTGTTGCACCTCTGGAATCCATAACCATGATTATTCTAGTTAAAGTTCTATTCACTTTTATTACCCAAAAAGTTTTTCATGCTCTTATGAATGGATTCCATATCTATTTTAGTTGATTTAGGATCATTTACTTGTGTTTAAGTGATATTAATTGCTATATAAGGTTGAATCTAGCCCTGATGGTCAAGAGCAAAATTATTAAAAAAACTAAGATGTTAATTCTTGGTAATATGAGATAATGATAATTTATTGTTGGGTTTATTTTGGCTAAGTATATCTCTAGAAATAAATTTTAACCCAATGTATTGATTCATTATATCTTTCATGCAAGACTTGGGTCTTCCACACTCACCCAAATCATGTAGTATAAGAATGCTTCTTGTAGGTTTTGTAATATAGTTGGGATAACTTGTTCATATTTATCAATTAAGTAATGATTATGTAAAAGCATAACCTTAATAATTAATTCATATAAGTTCCATATTTTGTTATCAGTATCATGAAAATTATATCATCTTACATAACATGTCCTTAGAAAATAAAATATAATGCTTCCTCTATAGAGTTTAAACATGATTCATACCATCATTGAGAGTAACATAGATTGATATAAAATGAAATCATATATTAATCTTAATATTTTTCACCATAACATATCCATATTTGATTAGAAGTATCATGAAAATTATAATAATATTACATAAAATTAAGTCCTTAGAAAATAAAATATAATGTTTCTTCGATAGAGTTTAAACATGATTCATACCATCACTGGTAGTAATGTAGATTGATATAAAATGTAATCATATACTAAATTCCCTTGATTATCATTATTATAATGATTTACAATAGGGGTATTTATACTTTTTTCCCCTAACCAAATGTTTACAATCATTAGTGGCCTATACAAGTGGCCAATGAACTCTCAACAGACTAAGATTTGTGGTGCTTAACAACTTGTTCTTCTTCAAGACTTGGGCCTTAGTGCCCACTAGATTCTCTCTATGTTAAATTTTGGTATCCATGTGTTCCTTTCTTTTTGGGCTGGTGAAAGACCTCCTAAACATAAGGTTAGAGTGTTCCATTTGAATCATTTTTAAAACTAATTCTTGCTTCCCATTTGTTCACCTAGTCTTCTACTATCGTTTTGAGTCTTATGTTCTCAAGTTCTTCTTGAATTATTCTCCTCTGACTAGGTCCTATCATGTATGTTCTCCCATTCCATTATCCTCTTGTGCCCAATAAGTTCCATGCCACAATGATTTTATGCCTATCATCTATGTGCCATGGTTCTCCCACATCATGGTCCTTCCACACTGTGACAATCCTAGCCAAAATAGGAAAATTATCCTTCCACACCATGTTAGTCCCATGAAGATATGTGATAACACTTAGTCAAAAAATCAAGGTCCAATGCCACCCCATACTACACTCTTAGTTCATCTCAGACTAAGCTACACTGGTATCCTCTAAAAATTCAAGCCTCTTCTACTTGAGTTCCTTCTTCAAATTGTCCTAATGGGATAATGCCTCAAGAACCTTCATAGTTATTCCATATATGGCCTCATTTGATGATTTTATCTCCTTTATTTAGGTCAAATTCTTGTTTATTTTCTTCATTTATTTATCTAGGGTTGTGATAGCATCCTTTTGGATGTCTTTGAGTGTAGAAACCCCCTTATCAACCTACCTTTAGAGGGATACAAAACTTACATTTAGGTATTGAAAATGTTTAATAATGACATCTTCCATCATCTATACATCCCAAAATTATTTTTCATTCTCTATGAGGTCCTTTATTAAGAGTGCAACATCAATTATGTATTACCTTAGATCTTCTTTAGCTTGGATCCAAGCCTCCAAGACTTTATTCAAGTGTATGAAAGATGCAAAAATGACATCCACAATAGGGATAACTTCCCAAATTCTCTCCAAAGTTCAATTTAAGACATTAAAAATCATGGTAAATTATTAATTTAATTCCATTCCGTCATCTCTTATCATAGATCACTCCTTGAGTTTATTGAGTAGTAGTTCCATCAGGGTTTCTAGATTTCCTATCACATCCCCATCGAGAGGTGTACCATTGAAAACCACTAGACATTATTTCAAAATTGTTTTAAAAATGGTTAGTGCCCTTAATTTTCCCTCTATGGCATCTTAGAGATTTTATTTTATTGATTCCACTTCCTCAGTGAGTGATTACTTTTCTACAAGTGTTGTATTATGCATGCCTACAACCCTAGCATGTTTTCACTCAACTGTGCATGCATCAAAAGCTAAAAAAATATTCTAGCATGTAATCTCCATATTTAGTTTTAAAAATGTAGTGATTTTTATAAGTAGGGTGAGCTTTTGTGGATCAATCCTCATTAATTTTGGCAAAACTAGGGAATTTGGGCATAAAGTGAGGCTATCCTACAAGATCTCAAAGTCATACTCATCATTATAAATCTGTAATAGGAAGGACATTTGCTTCCTATTTTTAAGATTCACCTCCTTAGGATGGAAGTGTGGCCAAAGATAGAGTCTTTTTTCCTCTATGTCAAACTAGTAATGTTTATGTGTAGTGCCCACTATTCTTTCATCATCCTGACCTTATATCTTAGTTGGCTCCTTCCCCTTATTTGGGTCATGTTCAAGCTCAACCTCTTCATCGCCACTAATGGGCATATCACTATATTTCTCACTATCTTCCTCATTATATTTTATTTTAGCATCAGTCAATGAATAATTAGATGCAACATTCTCCTACATCAGGGGGGAGTTTTCTCAAAATTTAAACCTGAGCTACAAATCTACACCTTTAGAGTGTCTAGTTAAGGTGATTACCTTGGGGGTTTCTGGTAGGAATTTATTATATTAGTAATTGGGGGAGATGGTAGAGGCATAGAAGGTGTGGGTGGAGAAGGTGGAGGTGGAGGTGGAGGTGAAGAAAGATTGGGAGTGGGTTGAGGAGATGAAGGTTGGGGAATCAAAGAGTATGGAAGAGTAGAGTGCAGAGAAGAAAAAGTGTGAGGAGATGGGGATGATCATGGATATGGTGAAGGGAAATTTATAGGTGGAGGTGGCATGAAAGGATGAAAAGATGTGGGTCTGGAGGGTTGTGCCTCTATTATTTTTTTATCTTTTATGGGGAGCAATGTTTCCCACTTATGCTTGCACCCACATTTGGTCAATTATTCTTCTTTGTAATTAGTTTTGGAAGGATTTTTTCCTTAGGGTCTCCACTCTATAGGCTCTTGTGGGGGTGTAACATGTAAAACACTTTGTGAATTTTATCCCTGACCAAAGTCTACTTGACCTGGATATAAGTTAGGTCTGTCTCCAAACTCTCCACATAGGCCTTTATACCCAAATATACATAAAGTTTTTGGAGAGTGTGGATATCCATGTCTATCCTCTCATCTGGTAAAATGATAGGTTATGCATCATTTATCTAATTTATGGAATCTATGAATTACCATGTGGAGAAGTCATAGGGAAACTAAAGCCATGTTGAAATCTCTCCAAATGGATTTATATAGATTTGAGTGAGGGAGAAGTATTACTTTACAATAAATTGTGTCTATTTTATAGCTAAGGGGGCGAGTCATTTGGGATGCCTCTCTCATTCTTGAATTCTACCTTCATCCCATTTCAATGATACTTCATCGTAATATTGTGATATTGAGTGATGTGTCCAAGGCAAGTGGACACCTTATAGTGCTCATCAGGGAACCTATATGTGGGAGGGTATACCCACTTCAATGCTCCCAAACTATAATTTGGTATTCTGATCTAATGAAAGACCAATAAGAGGTGGATTACCCTTAGGGTAACCTATACTTTGACATCTGATGGGCTCTTTTTACATCTTTAATAATATAATGGATAAAGTATAGGGCCTAGTTTTACTTTAGGTCTTATGATACCTAATGGGAAATGTAGAGGTGCACCATGTACACCAATTTCCATCAATTAGTCACTCTAACCTTGGTTGTGATGATTTACATTGTAACTCAAAGGTTAGGATCATCTAGGTTATTTATTTGCATGGCATGCCCCTACTTATGATACATCAATGTTGTGCTAGTCTTCTGTATCTCCTCAGTGTTAGCCAAGTCATCAATGATTCTTAACCCTAAAAATTCTATCCCCATGAATTTATTAATCCTTTTAGGGGTGATCTTCATACTGCACCCAAAAAAATAGATATAGTCCTCATGGATGCATAAAAGGAGGAACGGTACTGCCTCCTTGGGCTTATAAAAATATGGCAAGTTAAAGAGATAGAATAATCCTATGGTATCTAGATCATTGAATATAGTTAGGTCATAGAATACATGGTTCCTTATGTTGGTGATTATGACCTGGTAGTCATTCTAGAGCTTGACCACATTTTTAGACTAGTGATGATTATAATTAAACACTGTACAAGTCAAGACCTTAGAGACGTAATTATTCACATGAAATATTGATTTTTGGTAATACATCTCTTTTATTAATATAGATAGGGATGGGGATTATTGGGACTTTTACACTTCATATATATGTGTTTTTATTCCTTTTTACACCATTCTTTCCTTTTCTTCATCTGCACATTATCCCTCCTCTTTTTGTGTTCTAGGCTTGTTCTTCTAGGTACTGCACTCATTCCTTTGATGTTTATTTCCTAATGGATACCTACTATCCTCTACTCACCTCTTCCTCTTCTAGTATCATTGAAATGTTTTCAAGTCCTCTATCCTTTTTCTTAGGTTGCATTACACTTTGAGTAGCCTAAATGTTAACACATAATCATCCCACAATCCCAAATGAATACATGATTATATGTTATTGCTTTAAATTTTGACCTTAAACCCTATTTAATGGTGGACCTACAACCTATAAATTTTGAAATTAAATAATTTCCACTTGAAACTAACTCTAAATCTCCATTCTTAATCTTGTTGATGACCTATGTGATTTTATAACAATTTGAAAACTCTTTTCCTAGCTCTAGATGTGATTGACTTAGATCTGGTTTTCACTTGAACTCATATTTGGTAAATGCAAGTTAAAATTCAAATTAAAGTAAGAAATACATTTAAATTTCTTATTTATAGGCTCCAAAATGGGTTCAATTTAATTAAATCCCCTCCATCACCTATCACTGCATGGCATTTAATGCAAATATTTCAATAGTCATCGTATTTAGATTCTTGCATTTTATAATTAAATGCCTTAACATTATTATCCCATCACATTATTGGAAATATCCTTGACATAAATAACCCCATCACATTTATGGCATGTCTTATCTCACACCTTTTTTATAAGTAGGTGATAGTTGTATCCCACCCTATCTATGTGGTGAAAGATAGTTGTTGCATTTTCAATATCTAACTTATGGAAAGAACCTTAGCCCTTCATTCCTTTAATAACTCTCATTAAATTAGTACCTTATACACCCTTACAACTTGTGTACCCACAAAAATTACATGTTCATATATCTCATGTGCCCAATTAAATATCCCCCTTTTCATTTATTACCTTTTTATGCATGAATTCTTACCCCATACTAAAATGTTTCATGGTCTGCCATAAAAAAATAACTTGATAACAAAAATTACATTAAAGAAAGGTTGCATGAAATAGAGGTAGATATTTTATTTAAAGTAGTAAATCCTAATATAATGACATATGCCTTATTGATTATAAAAGTTCAACTATTCTGATGTGAAATATGGTCAAATTCAACTTCCACTATAGTGCCCTAGGAGGAGCTGACCATCCATTATTTATAATTAACATGACTTGGTAGTTCAAATGTTATGTATTATAAATGGACCATCCCAATGGATGAAAATATTTATAGGGTGGTGCATAAAATTAGAATCATATAACAAGACCTTCATTCCCAAAGAAAAGGATTTATTATTGATATGGTGATCATGCCACACCTTCTACTTGAGTTTCTACATATTGGATATAATGAGTGAGGAACTAAGTCTGATATAATTACATTAAAATATCTAAATGCACTTTCAAGGATTCCTCATCATCTAGTTATCCTATGCATGTGATATGAAGGGATGTCACCAAAAACTCTACTAACATCATTGATTCCTTACCATACACCAAGTTGAATAGTGTGCTTTTATTTAGGCACTTGTAGGTAGTTTAGTAGACCCATGGTACTATAAATACCCTATCATCCTAGTTAGTACAACCAACATTTCATATTATTTTTAAATTGGTACCTAAGATCTTATTGATAGCTTTAATAGTTCTATTATCTTGCAGGTGGTATAGTGTTGTCTTATGGTGCATGATCATGAACTCAACCAACAAGATGTAAATCATTTCATTCAAAAAATGCCTACCATGATCACTAGTGAAACTCAGGAGACATCCAAATTGAGTTATAATGTTTTCCTAGATGAACCACGTAGTACTAAAATCATTCATTGGTGTACCTTCAACCTAGCATGTAAGGTAATATATTATTGTAATAATATATCAAGAACCCATTTGGTATCTTGTTGGAGAGATGGGACCAACAATTAATATCCCACCTTTTAAAGGTTTCCTGATAAGAGATAGGTCATAAGGGCATACCCTATTTTTGGTTTGGTTTACTTAGACACTGGAAAATGTCATATTTCCTAACATATGTTTTAGCATCTTGGAATAGAGTTGGCCACCATATTCCAACTAGTAGAAACTTTTTCATAGTAGATTCTCTAACATAATATCCTCTATTAACTAGAGGTTCTCATGTTGCATTAAACAATGTTGAAGGACTTTATCATGGTCTATTTTGTAAAGATCACCTACGATGAGATGAAAGGGTGTGGTGTGAACCATAAGTTTCTTTTTTTCCTGTGAGGTGAATGATTTTGGCATGGAGATAGTGGTAAAAAATGGTGTACTATCTTCTAGGCCTTTAAGAACTCATGTTATGTGGACGAGTTGTAAATAAGGAAGATCATCTTTTATGGCACATGGTGGTTTTCAATTCTTGATTTAGGATAAGTGGTTAGGTCCATATTTGGCCTCTCCAAGATTCACCATAAATGAGAATTAGAATTCTTGGAACAATACAATCTATGGATAGATCTATCCACGCAGTATGGGTTTGTTGATAAAGTATTCCAAAGCCCCATGATATGTATAAAAAGTAAAAGGATTGGTTAAAAGGTATTGTCTTAAATTCTAAAAATCATGGACCATAAACAATGATTGACACTCTTTAGTGGTATGGTTTATTTTAGATGGTGTTATCTTCTTATTGGCAAAGTAAATTGGGTGATCTAAGTGACCTTCACTTGGTTGTAAGAGAATCGTGCCAAATACTATGCCAAATGGATCAACATGGACATGAAATGGATTTTTCCAATCATGGAAATGTAGAATAGGAGAAGTGAACAAATTTTCTTTGAGTGCTTCAAAGGCTTCCTTACAAGAACTAGTTCATATGATCTACTCATTGTGATTTAAAAGTTCTTATATGAGCATGATAATTTTGGCATAACCATGGATGAAATTTTTATAATAACCCATGTGCCCCAAGAAGGCATGCACTTCATGATAAGTCTTGGCCATTGGTATTCAAAGAATCACATACCTTCATTGGGTTCACCAAGAATCCTTCCTTGTAAATAATATACCCTAGGAGCACACTAAAAGGTATTGTGAACATGCACTTCTTCAAGTTTAAGGATATTTACAATACTCAACAATGTTCAAGCATGAGTTTAAGATTAACATAATGGTCCTTGACCAAACAATATACCATCCAATAATCTAAATAGATGTAGAAGAGTTTGTGAATAATGTCCTTAAAAGTTTCAAATGCTAAGTGTTAGAACACTACTAGAGTATTTTTCAATCTGAAGGGCATAATAGTATAGGAAAATGATCCCCATTCTGTGGAGAAGGTTGTCTTAGGCTAGTCTTCCTCAAATATTTGGTCCTGATGGTACCCAAAAAATACATGTATAAAGGAGTATACTTCAAAACCAGTAACAAATTCAAGGATTTCATCAATGAATGGCATTGGAAAAGGATCTATCACACATGATGCATTGAGTACTAAATAGTCTAAATAGATAAGGATGTATCCATCCTTTTTTATAATAATCACCATGGGACTGACCCATTTAGATTTGACAATGGGAGTGATTTCTTCGGTGTGGAACATATTGTCAATCTCCTCTTTAACATGTACCCAAAAATTAGGGTTCATCCTGTATGATCATTTTTTTACTGGTTGAGTACTGTCAACTAGCTTGATGTGCATCTTACCTAAGGATGGGTGAACACCCTTCATTTCACTATAATTCCTTGGAAAAACATCTTGATACTCTTTTAGTAACTCAAATATTTTTGTAATCTCCATATTAGTCTAATAATTTTCTTTTATGGCCATCTTTGGTTATTTTTTTTGATCCAATGTTATGATTAATAGTATGAATAGGCCCATGATAAGGGTTGTCTATTTTAGCACTTGTATCCTAAAGAGTTTGTGTACCAATGCTTGTATAAACATCTAAATGGTTAGTCAAGGGGTCGAGTGAAGTATATCCTTACCTTTGTCTACATGGAAAACAAGCTTTTTTTTTCTTAGTCAAATCTCTTCATGTTAGTATTCATTAAAAACTAGTGTAGGTATAAGGACTAGATGTGTTGAATGATCTTTAAACAAGTGTAAATGTTCCTTAGGGTCTTGATGGATATGCCTCAAGCAGACCTCTATAGTACTTGGGTCTCTGAGAATAGCTTCATGCATGGCTTGAAGAGTAAGGTGCAAGTCCATCCTTAGCGATGAATAGGATAATGTTGAAGTCATGTTCTCCTTTAGTAACTACTAGAACCTAGTTCATATATGTCACTCTTCATGAATATACTGGGCCCATGTCCATGTACATAAAGTCTCATAGAATGCATGCACCCATAGGTACTTTTGTAAGTATGTTTCTTTGTTCCTCTATATTTTCTCATAAGATTCAATGTGACATTTAGGTGCTTGCATGTCATTATAAATAATTGTTCCCCTAGACTTATTATTGTAAAATAATCTATGATGTAGAGAAGAATGTAGGTGATCCTCATACAAAATGTGTAATTTATGGGCACACCACCATATCATGATGGTTCCATCAAAAAGGTGATCTAATAACCTCATACAATCATTTTTAGTGTCATAAAAGTCTTTGAGGCATTATACAAAATCATCTACGTCTATTTTTCCTTGGAAATATGGGGATTCATTAAGTCTTTCTCATGGTGATCCTAGTAGTATCCCTTTCATTGTTAATATAGTAAGGTGAATAAAATTATGATGTTTAGAAGGCTGGCATGGGAAGTTCTCTTGATAGTTGACAGTGTTACACATCCTCCCAATAAGATCATAGTCACCATGGGCCCAATAGTTATAAGCATTTCTTGTAGTATTAGAAATAGACTAGTTATTGTTCCATCAAAGAACACCATCTAAGGAGGGATCATGTTATTAATCACTTCTAGTAGTGACATTGTATATATGGTTGATGTCTTCATCAACATTGATGGGCTCTATATAAGGGGGTCCTTGTGCTTGATCCATTAGGATTACAACATGTTGATTATTTTTCTCAAAGATAATGTAGTGCATCTTAAAGCTAAAGTCTCCATTATTCTCATATCACCAAGGTATTCCTAGTAGAGCTAGGTAATCATTAGCTTCAATTAAATCCATCACCTCTAAATCCGCATTGAATAGCATTACAAGTACGTTAACCATGGTGAGAACCTTAATAAGGTGTGCATGAGTATTATTTTACATGAATAAGACATGAGGTCAAGGCTATAATATTAGAATATAAATTTTATATCAATAATCCTTTGTGAGGACATTGAATTCCATGTCGGTATCTACTAATATGTCCTGAATTACCCATCCATCAATAGTAGCATTAACTAATATTTCTATATCTTCTAGGGGAGTAGATTAAATAAAAGTGTCCTATATCTAAGAATGATTTAATAAATGGTCTTAAACTTACATAATAAAGTGACGATGGGATTATTTTAGTATTTGGGCTTGACTTTTAATCCAAGTGTTGAGGTATGGGATAATATCCTCATCCAACATCCACTTACATAATTCCTAAAAGCCATCACATGCCATAGGTTGAAGTTAAACTTCCCTTAACACAACAACATACTAAATTACATCCTTGTCTTTGAAAAATTGAATCTTTTCCTAAATTTCTCATATAATTTATATTGTATCTTTGATAACATCCTTTTGCTTCTGAACATCAATGTACTTTCTAGGTTGTGGTTCTTTGCATTGTACCTTATAAATTGAATTAGTTATTGACTAGGTCTATCCCCCACTATGAGTGGTAATTATTTTGACTTGTATTTTCACCATTTAAGGAGATGATAAGGCTATCCTCATCTAACTGGCACAATATAATCACCTCTAGGCTTGTGGGTAGCCTAAGGAATGAGGTGAGTCTCTAGATAGGGCTATCTACCTTGATGTAGCATTATGGATTGTAAATAAGACTAAATTTGGGGGGGTGAAAAGGGAGAAATAAAATCAAATAAAATCTAAACTAATGGATGTGATACACTAAATTAGCTAATGACATTCATCCATATGCATATTACACTTGAGATCAATCAAAAAACTAAACATACACTTCTAATCTACAACTTCTCACATCAATGTTACATTGCAAGGCCAAGATGAAAATATAGGATAAGAGGATGAGATAAGAGGCCTTGAAAGTCAATAATGAAGATTAAAACTCACTTAATCCTTGACATATCCCAAAACACTTCACATGCCTTGCAAGAAGAATCTTTACAACTAAAAATAGGTTGCAAGAATGAACTAACATGCTAAGGAAATAAGAGTGTCACTTAAGAAAAATAAATCATTAAGATGAAAAACACTATGAAAAGTAATATAAGAGGTATCATTTAGTAATTATATTTGTAAATAGGTATAAAAATGAGTAGGGATTTTCCATACTCAAGTGGAACATCCCATACATTGCCAAAATGGCTAACTATTATAGAGTTTGAGAGAGAGAGAGAGAGAGAGAGAGAGAGAGAGAGAGAGAGAGAGAGAGAGAGAGAGAGAGAGAGAGAGAGAGAGAGAGAGAGAGAGAGAGAGAGAGAGAGAGAGAGAGAGAGAGAGAGAGAGAGAGAGAGAGAGAGAGAGAGAGAGAGAGAGAGAGAGAGAGAGAGAAAAGTTCAAGGGCCACAAGGAAAATTTTAAAGCTGAAAGAATAAATTAACCATGAATTTTAAGAGGATATGGGTTGAACCATTTAATTTCATTAAGTATAAATTTCAATCCAATTCATCAAAACCTTATAAAGTGGCACACAACTCCTCATTCTAGCTCATAAAAATTGCCTTCATGATTAGACCAATTTGGACATCCCATAACTAAGGAGGAGTATTTATAATGATTTTAATATAATTTTAAACTCCCATACATTCCTTTCCATTCATTTTTTTCATTCTTGGTCCTCTAAAAACCTCTAAAAGTGAGCCATCATCATTTGTTGTCTAGTAAACATCACTTTTATGCACCCTACACATCTAGCCTCAAAATTGGAATTATTTTTCCATTAAAATAAATGTAATGGAGTTAATTAAAATTTTAAAGGACATAAATGGACTTATAATAATCAAGTACACTTTAAAATCACTCCACTTGAAGATCTTCACCCTTCTCACTAGCTTGTCTAATAGGCTAGTTTTAGTTGGCGGAAAGGAAGTAGTTTTTTTGGAAAATTAGGATTTTTATAATGGAATTAAATTACCATATATTTTTATAAAAATTTCCAATATTCCATACAAACATTATTTCATCCTTAGACTCTTCTTGTAGCCTGCACAACACACAAAATAGTGAAGAAAAACTTATTTCTACCTCCATCTATACAAGTTCATACACATAGTTGTCATGGGAGGGATATTTATAGATCATTATTAAACATAAAATATCCATTTTATTTAAACTATTCCATTTTATTATCTTTCTAGGCTCACATTCTCAAACTAGTCTCTACAAGGGTTTAGTAAGGTTTTAGGCCTATTTTTGCTCGTAAGGTTGGTTCATAAAGATCCAACATCCAAAATACAAAAATTTTCTCAATAGATGATATTAAAATACCATATTAACCAACCATAACTCTTTTGGAACCCATTCAATGCCTCATGAAATATATGAGCATTGAAAGTTCTCCTATCGAGCTTGTTCTTGCCCTCTTTGCATGTTTAAGTTGATTCTTGAGCTAAAAATGACCTTATTGATGGTTTCCTCTACATTTATTAGCTTTAAAAATCTTTAAATACCCCATAAATGTGTTTTCATAGGCTATAAATCTCAATTTACATGAAAAACGTAAAAGACCCCCTATTTGTGTATTAGGCCTAATATTGCTCAATAGGCTTGTTTATAGCTCGAAGAAAAAAATGCATTTATTGATGGTATATATGTGTTATATTAGATTAAAAACATAAAATTACATCCTAAAAAAACTATTCAATAATTTATAATGTATATCCCATGCTAAGAATTGAAAATGACCTCTCCTTAGGCTTTAGGTTCCTTCAAAGCTTATAACCTTGATTGTAACCTTTGATGGATTGGACTAATATATTTAGTTTCACCATTATGTGAGGTGTTATAAACATTTTATTATATATTTTATATCTTTAAAACCCCTCCTTCAATGTTAAATCATATCTTTAGCTCCCCTCATCACCTTTCTTTTCCGAACTGATAGGGTTTTATATGGTGAAAGTACCCCTATCTGAGACAAAACATGAGGTAATTCCCCTATTTGTATAGGAAAACACTTAATTTAATGAACTTATACATGTTATTATGACACTCCACACAAATATTCAGCTCATGGTGAAACGCATTGACCTTAAAACCTCCTCAATCTTTAAGGCAGATAGTGAAAATAACAATGTGTGCAGGGCTTGTTGAGAAGGACTATGAACTGTATGTTTAGAGCCACTTTTTATTATTTTCCAAAACATGATGACCCTTTTATGTCATGTAGATTATTATGAGTGTGTTTTGACTCTGTTCATTACCTCAAATCTTCCTAATCAAGTTTATATTTCACCCTTGCTTAGTCAAGATTACCCCCTGTTGTAGATCAATATAGGGATTTGAGAGGCCTATGCAAGATTAGCTCCATCATTATTATAGCTTATGAAGTCATAAAATTATTAAATAATGTGGTCACATTAAACTTAAATAAGATTAACATACACTTGGCCTTCAAACTTAGACCTTTGGCCACACTTAGACCCTCTAGAAGCTGACTGAGACAACCCCTATTTAACTTTGTTATAGGTGTATGTGGACTCTTTAGCCTTGGTTTTGATGTGAAAAGGTCTACTTGAATATACCTCAAGATCCCAAAAAATATATTTTTCCTATTATTATCCTTTAGGGATTTCAAACACCATTTATAATCCATTTCCAGGTCACTAGTGAGATAGAGATGTTTTATTTGAACTTCAATTTGTTGTAGGTGCATGTAGAATCTTACAATGGCTTATTTCACATTCCCAAGGGCATGTAAAGGTCATAATTATCTTGATGTAATTTATAATAGGTTTATTCATCATTACCATCTACTTTTACACCTTAGATATACTTGAAATTTATCCAATTGAATTTTCCCAATCTTGAATGTGGTACCCTATTATAGATGAGTGTTTCTATAGTGTACAAATTGTAAGTGATGTTTGGAAAATCTTCAGATAAAGTGCCATCCTCTATTGATGATCATTTAGGTCAAAATATGTCACTTCCAATAATTTGGGACTTTTAACAATAGGGGAAGGCCTAGTTTGCAACTTTGGGTGGAGGAGGTCCATTTGGAGCCCTTGATTATAGATTTCACTATCTGATTGTAGTGTTATCTGAACACATTTAAGCCTCAAGATTACCCCTCTCCAGTACTCATTATCTCTTAAAACTTTTTAAATTCATTTTTCATGCTAGAGTAATTAAGTATTACTCATCTATATGTTTTAAAATCTTTACCAAAATGTTAGATAATATTGACAAATACCCTAAGGATTCTATTTTCTTAGTTTAGGGAAAATGTCCCTATAACTAGTATTTAGATCCTTTTAGTATAGTCTCACCTATATCTGACTAGTTGATTTTCTTATTAGGCCTTCCTTGAGCTTCCATACATGTTAGGTCTTGATAAATGGGCTTATCATGCTTTAATTATTTGTACAAATATCTTTAAGACTTTGTCAATGCCACCTATAGGTGGGTGTTTTCCATACACAGGAATTGAGACAAATTTGAGACAATATACAAAGTGTGCAATTTTGTAACACTTTTATGCCTTCACCAAGCACTTCAATACATTTTAATAGTCTTAATACATTAAAAACCATATCAAACATTCCACCTCTCAGCAATGATGTCAATAGAGCTCTTGTATGTGTATATTCACTATATGCATGTCAGTGAGCATGAAGTAGACCAACAAGGTAGATAAAGGGCCTCATGTATGGTTCAAAATCACTATAAAAACTCTTTAAATGCATTATTTATATCATTAAAACCTTTAAACAAGTTAAAATTTCCTCCTTTCAATGTGAAATTTACTTGTAACCTCCTAGAACAAGGTAGGTAGACTATAGAATGATTGTTCTAGCATGGGGAAGTCATGGGATTTTGATCAACTATGGAGGGTGTGAGACCAAAATATATAATAAGGTAACCTTCATGGATTTTCAACATAGAAGACACCATTTACCATTCAAATTAAACCTATGCAAAGAATACAACTTTTTAAAAGTAGTGGAAATGACTGAAACTACACATAATGACCTTTTCTTGCAAGGTGAGTTGATTAGCATATCAAAACCTTATGATACATGAAATCACATGTAGGGGTAATTATATAATGAATTAAAATATTTATGTAAGTAATATTACTAACTATATTACACTAAATTTCCTAAACATCACCAAAACTTTAAGGGTACATAGATTGATAGGTAGATTTGTATTGTCACCTTCAAATAGATGAATCATAAAGCTTAGGCCACCAATATTCAATATCCATATATGATAATGAAGGTATCTAAGTTTACAACAATCTCCCAATAAATTTTTACCTATAACCACATGAGTTTCACATACCAAGCAAAAACCTACAAGTCACTTTTGTATGTCTAGGAAAGCCAAAATAGTTTTTAGAATAAAATTACACTTCAATAGTGTGTAAATCACTAATATAGGTATGGGGAAGATGAAATTACATTAAATTATCTTTTACCATGTTTCACACTTCCTAAGGAGGTTCTACATGTGCCAAACTCACTTTTTTCTTTAAGAAAACTACTATTTTCTAAGTAACTTGACAATTTTCAGTTAGTGATAGTTATTACAGACCTCATAGGATACATGTCATATGATATAACTCTTTTACACTTACACATTTTCCAATAAACTTTTACAAATAATTAAATGTACTATTTTTTGCCCTTAAAATGACTAAAAAAGATAAATAGACCTAGAACCTAATTAACCAAGGCTAATACAACATTAATTGACATCCAATTACCTATGAAAACTCTCATGACAATACATTGTACTCCCTTATAGGCCTAAAAATCAATTTTTTTACTAGGGGTGCCCTAATTTGACCTAAAAGTCAAATTTGGTCAACAGTAATGTTTAATTATTAAACTATAGGGATGGTTAGGCATGTGCACCATTGTGGTTTATCAATTCAAATCATACTATAACCCTTTTCATTTCACTCCTTGGTGATAGGTGCATATAGGTTAGGACACTCTTCAAGCCAATGGTCCTTTTTACAAAAAGCACATGTTGGGTAATCTGGGCAATCTCATTGAGAGTGGTCTGGTGACCCACATTTGTAACAAGTCCTAGGTGGGAAATGTCTGCCTCCTCATCCTTTCCCTCTTACTCATCCATGATATCCATTTTTGTCTTTATTATTAGTGATTGAGGTATGTTTCATACCATGCACTCAAATTTCATAGATGTCACTAATCAAATGATAGTCATTAGTGTCATAAGTGTAGGTATCAAAAATATTACAATGCTAAGACACCTCAATGTGCACAACTTGATGCAAAAGGTGATAATAGTGGACATCATTTTACTCATGGTATATTTCACATGTTTGTTAAAGTATCTCATGGATGTTCTTATATAGGAAGTTCCTCCTTGTATGTCCTCTAGCTTCACAGTCGATGCACCATACACCACTGTGTGTCTCATGCACATTATTTGCTATAAAATTCTCAAGTTGAGATGCCATTGAGGCTATTTGGGCCTCCATAAATGGACTAATCCTAATATTAATGCTTCTAACTACTTTTTCAGAGAGAATAGATTCTAAAGCCTTGCACAAGCTAGTGAAGGTTCATTATGGCAGTGTTCACTAAAAGGGTAGTAACAATCTTCTCTAAGTCACTGTGCATGTTGGACAGTGTTAATTTCAAAGGATAGTTTAGATAGTAAGGTCTTAAAACTTTCATTTTACTCACATAGTCTCTCTTTAAGTCTTTTTTTTATGTCCTTCATTGATGCTATACTCTGTTACTCAAATTTAGGAATGTTTAACTCCTAAAGGAAGGTTATTTTGAGATGATCAAAATTGATCATCTCTTATTGAGGGTTGAGCTTCCAGTACCACTTATGCACATGTTCTAATAGCATAGTTTTAAATTATGTGGATTTACATTTAGAAGATGTGATGCCTCATGAATTCCAAATTAGTTCACATTTGTGGGCATGCTCAACTGCATTCTCTACCCCTCAATATTTAAGTAAATGTAATATCATCTCATAGTAAATCATGGTCAGTTAAGGTGTTTGGGTAGGTGTTTTTTGGGAATCTATAGTTTAGTTATTTGAGGAGGGATTTCACTTTTGCCTATGCCACCACCTAGTTCTCTTCTAGTGCCTCCAATATCAATGCCTATGGTATGGAGTGTGGTAGCCAAATAGTTAACTAGGTTTAGGCTTGTATTCTATCTTTACAGACCAAGTCGACTAGGAATCCCAGGTTGTGCCATAGAATTCTCTTGAAGAGAAAAGATAGTGTCAAATATAAAAGAGCATCAAATGGCTCAATTTTAGTATCCCTTATTGTTTTAGCTTTTGACTCTAAACTATCTATATCCTAATTTTGAATGTGTACTTCATCTAACTCAAAGGCATGAATGAACATGATGTTGGGGGAGATGGGTTGGTTTAGACTTGGTTCATTAGTTCTTATCATCCAACTTGTTTCTCCTTCATAAGATAGAAGTGTCATAGAATGTAGTTCAAAATTGATGGTCTCCTCATGTGTTTCTACTTCCCTATGGCTCTTAATAGTATTCTATGAGTTCTCCCAGTCTCTTCCTATGCTGCTAACTCCCATTGTTATTTACTGAGCTTCATCATACTTCCATTTTCATAGTTCACACTAGATGGATACCATTTTAAAACAAAAATATTATATCAACCCCTATTTACCCTTATAAATGTGTGGTTCATACATAAAAGGATTTATCCCTTTATTGGTATAATTTCTAGTCCAAGATCAACAAATAACTTCTTTATTTCAGAATAAAAAAGCCTAAGATAGTGACCCCATGGTTCTCAAAGAAATTGGAACTTGGCTTCTTTAGGACAAGAGTAGGTACTGATAATGTACTCTAGGATATAATTATTCAAAACTCCTTTCCACCAAAATTTGACTACTCAACTCCAATTCATGATAAAACCCTTTGCCATTCTAACATCCAAGACTACCTCCTAAGATTCCTTGATCATCATTGAGAATATGCTATTAGCCAAGCATGTAAAAAATTAAGAGCTCCAAAAATAAGGTTTCATATAAGGTACTATAAATATTTTACTCCACTCACTATCATGTGGAGATTCCTGGCTCAAGATATGGAACTACAAAATTATCTTCAACATTGGTAACCCATTCATTTATATTTTCCAGTGTAATATTCTCAAAAAAATTCCCATGACTATGCTTCAAGTGCTTTGGGTTCTAGTAATGGAACCAAAATTTTGGGTATATTTTAGCTAAGCCTAGCTCTAGCACTGAAGCCTAACCCAATATATTAATGCATTGGAACCTTCACAAAAGACTTGGGTCTTGCAAGCTCACTCGAAGCATGTAGTAGAAGACTGATTCCCATAGGTTTTGTAACATAATTAGGATAACTTATTCATATTTATAAATTAAATAATGATTATATAAAATCATAACCTTACTACTTCATTTATATGATTTTCAAATTGATTTAGCACTATCATGCAAATTATAGTCATCTTACCTAGAATTAAGTCCTTAGAAAGTAAAATATAATGTTTCTTTCATAAAGACTTCAAACATGATTCATACCATCATTGGTAGTAACATATATTGATACAAAATGTTACCATATATGAAGCTTAAGATTTTATACTGTAATAGTATTGAATTCCCCTAACTATCATCATCATAATGCCATATAATAGGGGTATTTATACTTACTTTTTCCTAACCAAGTATTTGCAATCATTAATGGTCTATATAGGTGGCCAAAAAAATCTCAACAAACTAAGAGTCATGATTCTTAATAAAAAGTTCTTCCTCAAGATTTAGGCATTAATGCCCCCTAGATTATATCTCTATGCTAAATTTTAGTAGCCATGTGTTCTTTTTATTGCAGTCTAATGTAAGACCTCCTAACTATAAGGTCAGAGTGTTCTATTTGAACCATTATTCTAACTACTTCCTACTTCCCATGGGCTCCCCTAGTGTTCCACTTCTATTTTGAGTCCTATTCTCTTGGGTTACTTGTGACTTATTCTCCTTTGACTACATGCTCTCATATTGGTTATCCCATGCCATTGTCCTCTTGCACCCAACAAGTTCTATGCCATGATGGTTTTATGCCTATTATCTACACATAATGATTCTCTCGTGCCATGGTCCTTTCATGCCATGTTAGTCTTGAGCCAAAATGGGATAATGGTCCTTCTCTGCCATGATAATCCCATGCCAAAATTGGATAATGCTTATTCAAAAATTTTATGGCCAACATTGATTATGGAATAGGGTCTGGTTCTATGCTACAAAATTTTGGGTTACATTGGGAATTAGGTTGAAATCTAGGTAGATAGGTCCAATATTGATTTAATGTAATGATTATAATTGAGGGTACTATTGTCACTAAATCTTTCACCCTAGAAGAGGGTATTCAAACCTCTTCCAAATTTTGGAAACATAGGGACATTTCCAAGTATGTGGTTGTACCTATATTGGAAATAACCCTATGAATTTAAGGACTAGATCCCTAAATGTATCTTTAAATGCTCACACCTACATGACTAGTTGCTTAATGGGAAAAGAGTTATAAGTTGTGTGAAATGAACTGAATATAAAGGAGTGATACACCATGATTCCTTCCATATTACCATCATACTTTCCTTCACTAAAAATACAAGGCACATAAACTAACTTCCAAGTCTTATGGATTCTAACATGAGTATTTCAATATGGAGGTGAGATGCATAAGATTTATCCAAGGTAAGTGAATAATAGGCTAGTTACAGACACTAAGGCTCATTATACACTTAAAATATAGGCTCATACACTTGACAACACTTCATATAACCTATTATAATAGGAGATCTTACACAGACATGAAAGGATAAGGGAAGAAAGGATAGAGAATTATCAATTTGCATCACCATACATCACTTTCATACTTAGACAATTATTCAAGAACTCAAAATGAGATTTGCATTTAATGTTCAAAGGTAAAATATGACATCATTCTATTAGGTCTCCACTATACATAGAGTGGAAATATTTTACAAAGCCCAAAATGGTAGCTATTTATACCACTTGAGAGAGAATAGGGAAAAGAGAAATCCAAAAGGGAATTAAATGAATTAAACTTCATTTGAACCATAGTTACAATTGCTTCTACCATTATGCTCATTCAAGCCTCTTGATTGATCTGGGTCACTTAAGTCCATTTTATAGTCATATTATTACCTCTTTGATTCTCCTTAATGGTTAAAATGATGGGATAATGTTGTTCTAAGATGGGTTTTGGGATCAATGCAGTAAAAACCATTAGATCAATTTTTTAGAATTTTGTCTTGTTACTAAATTAATTTTGACTAGTTTGTCATGGCATACAAAAGTGGAGAGAAGGGTCTTTTTTCATGTAGTTATTCCTAGATATGAAACCATTTAGGTTTGTGTGTATGCCTTCATGTCATCATTTGAAATGCTAGGTATTTTTCAAAATGAAACATGCTTGAACTTATCCCCATTCTCATAGGTTCACTATATATGGAAAACCAATCTCAGACTATTAGTTTTCCTGTAGTCACTATGTTGGTGCAAACCTGTAGACTATATATTCCCCTTTATTAATCATAAATAGGTCTGAATAGACCCACTTTGTCTCTATAATAATTAAGGATTCACCATATGCATGGATCCTCTTTTTAAAATTATGCCAAACATAATCACAGAAAATGACCTGGCATGACCTTGTTTACCTTGGTTAGAGATTGTTCCTTAGTTTGACATTGAACATTAAAAATTTATTGAATCAATCAAAATGATCTTAGATGTCTTCAATCCCATTGTAATTTTAGATCCTTGTTATCATATTTTGACTCTTTGACCTTGCACTAATGTTGTTGTATCATCTTGATAGAAAGAATGTGATCCATCGATCTCCTACCAATTGAGCTCACACTATTGGATTTTTGCTTGATTAATATGCACTGTCAAATATTCCTTAACATGTATCTCTTTAAAGGGTTTAAAAATAGGGGCCTTTTTAACCTATTTTACTCTAGCATAAACCATTACATCTCATGTGTCAGTATGCAATCTCACATAGGATGTGTGATCTTGATCAACTTTAAAACTTTTAAGAACCTTATAAACCCAAACAGTTACTTTACAGAGCTCAAACTTCATGTTAGTGTGAATGTATTACATTATTTTATGAAATTTTAAAGCTTAGATATAGAATCAAACAAGTAATGGAGACACCAAATTTGAAATAGGTGTTCTTGATACGAAAAGGATTATGCCCACTTGATCTATTGGCTCAGGGAGCTTTTTAAGTGCATTTACAAAATGTTCAAGTGAGATGACCAAATTTTTTTACATGATGTCTATGTGTATATCAATGATAATTTGAAGTTAAATAGATACTTGATGAGGCTTAAATTTTAATCTTGTGAAAACATCTTTCTCTATAGGTCCAACTTTGAATGCTTATAACTTGAGCTAGGAATCTTACATAGATTTGGAACTTTTAAGATATGATCTTGGCATGAAAAATTCCATAGTGTTATAATATTTTGGATATCATGGTTTTTTGAGGTGCATTTATCAAATTCACAAGTGGGTTGGTCCATTCATTTCTATATGACATCCTAGAAGGCCTGGCCCCTTTAGACTCATCAAGATAAACTTTTGAGGCTTAGATATTGAGATAAAATACTCATCGAGATATAGAACTTATAGAGAATGATATTAGCACTAATGACATTAATCATGCATGGTCTGTTGGTAGCATATGTTCCTTGGGCTCATTTATAAAATTCATAAGCATGTTATCAAATATGGTTCTTCATGACATCCTGATGATAGTCTAGTCTCTTTAATTACCCAAATCTTTTTTATTCAATCTTTTGAGGTCATAATGAGTTTTTGAGATTCTATCAATTTTGTCCATGTCTTTACAAGCTTATAAACACTATGGGATCCTATTTGGATCAATTTTGAAGGATTATATAAATAAATTCTATGAATTCAATTCCCTCGTAATTTTGTATCAAGACACTATCTCAGACATTTTATCTTAGACACTTTCTCCAAAAGAATGATGCCTACAGGCCTTTCATATTTTACAAAATGTCTAAGAAAATTACTTCAAGCCTTAGATAAGGATCTTTTGCTTCAAACATTTTCTTTAAAAAATTATGCCTTAAAAACTATTGTCTTAGTCATTTTATCTAAAAGAAATATGTTAAGTAAATTGTCTCAGACAATTTTCCTAAAATATTTGTGCACATAAGTCTTTTTCTCTAGACAAAATGTCAAAAAGAATTTTGTCTTTGGAAAAAATTGTCATAGAACATTTCCCCCAAAGAAAATCCACATTGTAACCAAATTTTGTAAACATTTTTCTCAGAAGAATTCATTCCCTTATACCTTTTCTCATAACTTTGGTGTGGAATAATTTCTCCAAAAAAAAAAAAAAAAAATGCCTTCAAACTTTTGTTGTAGACAATGTGTGGAACAATTTATCCTAAAGAAATATGTCCTCTAACACTTAGCCAAAAGTTGAAATATTTCCTAAGTGTAAACTTAGGATTTTTTTGGACTTGTTCTTTCAATTATTCAATCATCATGAAAATTTACCACTTGCATATATGACCTTAAAATTACCCCTAAGACACCAAATGATACAAGGACTAAGCTATACTATGACTAAAGCTTCAAATGGCATATGAAATGGTATTAAATGAGCTACAACATACCCCATGACATTATAAAAATCCCCTATACATGACTTTGACTATAGGGGGTTGACCCATTTTGTCCTGGGGTAAAAATTATCAACATCTTTAGTGATTTATGAAGGGTGGCTTGCTTGTTATGCCATGACTAGGTGCCTAATCCTATCCATTGGGCTATGAAGTCACATATACAGTAGGTTTAACATATAAATTGCCTTGAATAACACACAAAACATAAGAAAACCAACAAGGAGAAACACACAAGATAAAAAAACTAAGAAAAAGAACACTTATCCTTCAAAATCACTTATTGAACAAAACACAACAAGAAAGGAAACACACACCTAAACAAACTCAAACACTAATAACCTAAGATGAAAACTTCCTCCAAGATCAAAGGGGAAGTTTGAAAACTCATTTTATTTATGAAATGAAGGGTTGAATGAGACATGTATCTTTTTTATCCTTGACATTTATGCCTCCATCTTCTTTATGGTGTTTTCCAAATTTATTGGCATGATGTTTAATGAGAACCAAGTAACTCCAAAAAGGCTATATATGGAATTGAACTATTATTGTATCTATATAGCCTCAACTTTCCCATATGGTTCCTTAGATGTGACCTCAAATGGTGGTTGAATAAGACATACCTTTTTGGTTTCATAGTGTCCTTAATGAGGTTGGGCTTATTCTCAGATT
This sequence comes from Torreya grandis, assembly GCA_037957365.1. Taxonomy (NCBI): domain Eukaryota; kingdom Viridiplantae; phylum Streptophyta; class Pinopsida; order Cupressales; family Taxaceae; genus Torreya; species Torreya grandis. The sequence goes on along the minus strand of JARHVA010008019.1, from coordinate 343,903 downwards.
CAAGCTCTTCAATCTCATCAAGGAGATTTACATAGTCCACCCAATCTTGGTCATTGTCCTCCTTAGGAAACTCTTTTCCTACCTTCTCAAGTGCTTGACCATCAAATTAGAAAATATATTAAATATATTGAAATAGCTTCATTTTTATCTTTAACTCATCTTTGTCCTCCATGGAAAATATTTCCTCCACCTTCTAATTTACTTGGATCTTAATGTGCAAGTTTGAAGATATGACAGTCCTCTCATACATGATTTTATCCTTGATAGATTATACTTGATGTTTGGAAGCATCAATCTATTATTCTTCATGATCCAATAACTTTGGATTTGGCTCAATATTAGGTGGGTCTCTTAATTATTCCTGAGGTGTAATAACTTTTAACTTTCCTTCAATTTACATGTCTATAATCTATTGGAAACTAGCATCATCAGATTGCTTTATGATAGTATATTCTTGATCAACAAAATGACTTTCATCTTTATGTTTAATGTAATACTTGTCAACATTATCATTAGTATCATTATCAACCTTGTCATTATATATATATAATCTCTTAGATAAATAAATGACTTAACCAACCTACCAAACTCTTTGCATATGGCATTAAGCTTTTGCCACAAGTAATTTTCATCCACCTCATTAGTGTTGTCTTCAAGATCCATTCCATCTATCTTGATCTCATGAGAATCTCTTAGGACTACAATTTCTTTAAGAGTGACTTTATCTTCTTCTTTGATAGTACACTTCACTTCATGCTTGAGATGGTCATCTAAAACTTTAGGATTAGACATGGAGTCTTTTTTTAATGCATCCCTCTTAAAGTCTTGGCCACATTCCTAATGGATAGCTGCAATAGGATATTCAATATGTTTCTTTTCATCTAATAAGGTAGGATTACACTTTTGGTCACTAAGGGGATTCCCTATGGTGATTTCCTCCTCATAGTCACTCATGACATCCTCTTGGTTAGCCTCAGCTTAGATTTGCTCCTCTTCACTTGCTTCTCTCAATATTGGCTCATGCAAAGGAGATAGAATATGAGATCTAGGATGAGATGTGATGTGGGGATGATTAATTGGATAAGGAGTGTGATTTATGAAAGATAAAATCACTAGTAATCTCATAGGGAAGTGACTCCTTTTACTGATTAGAAGGATAAAAATTTACATAAGAAGGAGTTACATCTTTCCAATAACTTTCTTGGAATTATTATATAGTAGCATGTTCATATTTGATCTCTTTATCATCCCACATACTTATTCTTTCTCTTGAGAATTGAAGTAAATTATTTGCCAAGTCTATTTATTCTTTAGTCTCCCATTGAATTTCATATTCAAACATCTCCCGTGCACTTGTCCATCTTTGGATAAAAATTATTAACTATTATATGAGGTGATTAGGAATCACATCAAACTTGTCATCCCATGTCCCCATATTATCTTTCACTATCTATCAACTTTAGTATATATACCAAGAAATATTGGATATCAAGTGAGGCTGATGGAGGAGGAAGAGGAGAGTAATAATGGGGTACAACACCAGCCTTAGCTTGTCTCATTATAGTTTTCAATAATACACATCTTTCCTTATATTATCTTTGTGTACAATCCATGGAATCATCTCAATCCTCATGACAATAATAATAGGAGTTTTCTTAAGTTTCATAGGCATCATGGTATGGTTTATAGGGATCATAATAAGACTAATAGGGAGGGATTTATTGATAGGTATTTTGTTATCCTTCTTCATAGGGATGTTCAATAACATGGTGTATATATGGGGGGGGGGGGAATGGAGGATTATAGGGCCGCCATGGCTCATAAGACTGGAAGCTATTTTGATATGACTATTGGGGAGTATATTGTGGTTTATAACAAGGATGATAAGCAGGTACATGGTATGAAAATTTAGCATAGTTAATCATGTCAACCTCATGTATTAAATGAAAAGTAAAAAACTGATCAAAACCTTAACTAAAGATAACTGGATTGCTTATAACTAAAAATTATCATTTCAAGTCATCATTGGTGCTATCTTGTTTTCTTCTATAAGTTGATTTGAGGAAAGACACATCAATTATATTTCCACTCTCTTGGACCTTGAAGGAGTCACTAAGAACAAGACACTAGATTTACCTTGAATGATTCACCAAATGTTGAGTATCACACCATTTTTTAGCTGATGTTATCAAGACTAGTATCCACCTTGATAAGTTATCTTGAAGATAATGGTTTTCATCAGGTATGATAGAACTATTGTCACCAAATATTTCACCTTAGAAGAGGGTTTTCAAGCCTCTTCCATATTTGGGAAACATGGGAACATTTACATGTATGTGGGTGTATGTATACTAGAAATGAGCCTCTAGATTTAAGGGCTAGCTCCTTGAATGTGTCTTCAAATGATCACACCTTCTTGACTATTTTATTATGAGGAAAAGAGTTATAAGCTACATGAAATGAAACTACTCTAAATTATTAATGTACCAAGATGTATTCCATATGACCACCATAATTTCTTGCAATAAAAAACATGTCACACAAATGAACTTTGAAGTCCTATGGATTCTAACATGAGTATTTTGTTATAGAGGTGAGATACATGAGAGATATCTAAGGTAAGTAAACCATAGTCTAGTTTTAGACACTAAGGCTCATTATACAATTAAAATATAGTCTCATACACTTGACAACACTTCATATGACCTGTTATAATAGGAACTCTTAAAAAAACATGAAAAGATAAGGGAAGAAAGGATAGAGAATTATAAATTTGCATCACCATACATTATTATCATACTAAGACAATTGTTCAAGAACTCAAAATCAGATTTGCATTTAATGTTTAAAGGCAAAATATGACATCATTATAGTAGAGCTCCACTATACATGGAATGGAACTATTTTACAAAGGCCAAAATGGAAGCTACTTATAACACTTGAGAGAGAAGTGAGAAAAGAGAAGTCTGAAAGGGAATCAAATTAATTCAACTTCATTTGAACTGTAATTACAACTACTTATGCCATTATGCTCATTCAAGATTCATGATTGATCTAGGTTAGTTCTATACATTATATAATCACATTTTCCCCTTATTGATTCTCTGTGATAGTTTCAATAATAGTATCAAGTTGCTTTAAGTTGGGTTCTGGTATCAATGTAGTAAAAACCATCAAATCAATCTATTATAATTGTGTCTTGTTGTTAAACTTCTCCTAATGGTTTTATCATAGCATGAAAAAGTGCAAAGGGTCCTATTCATGTAATTGTTGCTAGAGATGAAACCATTGAGGTATATGTGTATGCCTTCATGGCATCATTTGAAATGCTAGATCTTGTTCAAATTACATCATGCTCAAACATGTCCCCATGCTCGTATGTCTAGTATAGATGGAAAGCCAATCTTAGAATATTGGTTTTCCTATAGTCATTATGTTAGTGTAAACCTATAAACTATATAGTCCCCTTTATTGAACCTAAATAGGTCTAATTAGACACAATTTATCTTTGTAATAACTGAGCATTCATCATATGCATAGATCCTCTTAAAAAAAAATCAAACACAATCATAGAAAATGACCCTACATGACCTTATTTACCTTGGTCAAAAATGTCTCCTTGGTTTGACCTTGAATGTCTAAAATTTCTTGGATTATTAAAAATACTCCTAGTTATCTTTAATCTTATTATCCTTATAGATCCTTACTTTTAGATTTTGACTCTTTGATCTTGCATTCATGCCATCAGATTATCTTGGTAAAAACAAACATGGTCCATTGATCTCTAAATAGTCAAGTTCACACCATTGGATTTCTACTTGATTGATCCACACTATCAATTATTATTCAAATTATAGGTCTTTAAATAATTTAAACCTAGGGGCCTTTTGAGTTGTTTGACTCCAGCATGAACTATGAGAACTCATGTGTCATTATGTAATCTCAAGTGGGCTATTATATCTTGATCAACTTCAAACCTTAAAAGGACATTTTGAACCCAAATAGTTATTTGATGGAGCTCAAAATTGATGTTAGCATGAATGTCTTATGTTATTTGACCAAATTTAAAACATTAGATTTGGAAGTGAATAAGTCATGGAGGCACCAAATTTGAAAGAAATGTTCTTAATACTAAAAGGATTATGCCCTCTTGATCCACTAATTTTGGGAGCTTTTTAGGTGTGTTTCCAAAATGTTTAAGTGAGTTGACCTAAATGTTTTGATTGATGTCCAAATTCCTATCACTAATCATTTAAATATAAATGGCTACTTGATGAGGCTTGAATTTTACACTTGTACAAATGTCTTACTTTACAAGTCCAACTTTGAATGCTCATAACCTTAGCTAGAAAGCTCACACATACTTTGAAACTTTCAAGATATGATACTAGAATGAAAAAATCCATGTTGATATAATATTTTAGTTCACATCACTTGCTAAGGTGTATTTATCAAATTCACAAGTGGGCTACTCCATTCATTTTTTGATGATGTCCTAAAAAGCCTAGCACCTTTAGACTTAGCAAGCTAAACTTTAGAGGCTTAGATCTTGAGATATAAGACTCATCAATATATGAAAATTTTAGAAATTTTTTAACACTAAGGAAATTGATTGCACATGGTCTGATGGTCACATGAGGCTCCATGAGCTCATTTATAAAATAGATAAACACATTATCTAGTCTAGTTCTTCATGACATCCTAATGATGGTCTCATACCTTTACTTTCCCAAGTCATTTTGATTCAATATTTTGAGGTCTTGATGAGTTTACAAGATTATGCCAATCTATTCCATGTCCTTGTAAGCTTATGAACACTGTGGGATCCTACTTGGATCAAATTTGAAGGTTTAGACAAATAAATTCCCTAAAAACATTCAATTCCCTTGGAGCTTTGTATTGTCATATTATCTCAGACACTTTCTCTGAAAGAATGATGCATGTAGGCCTTTTGTATTAGACAAAATATTTAAAATAAATGAATTTGGGTCTTTGATAAGGATCTTTTACTTCAAGCATTTTACTAAATGAAATGTGCCTTCAAAAATATTATCTTATAGATTTTGTCTGAAATAAGGATGTCCTCAGGTAAATTGTCTTGGATAATTTTCTTGAAAGATTTGTGTACTTAAGTCTTTTTCCATGGATAAAACATATAAAATAATTTGGTATTTTAAAAAAAAATTCATGAAACATTTTCCTTGAAGGAAATCCATGCCTTATCCAAATTTTAGAAACATTTTTCTTGAAATGATTTGTGCCCTTGTACCTTTTGTCAAAACTTTGGTGTGAAACAATTTCTTTAAAAGAAACGTAATGCCTTTGAACAATTTACCTAAAATAAATATGTCTTCTAAAACATCCAAAAGTTGAAATATTTATTATGTGTAAAATTAGGATTTTTTGGACTTGCTCTTGTAAATATTTGGTCACCATAAAAATTTTCCACTTGCATATATGACCCTAAAATGAGCCTAAGATACTAAGTGATACAAGGACTAAGCTAAAATATGACCAAAGCTTAGAGTGGCATATGAAATGATATAAAATAAGCTATAACATACCCCATGACATTATTAAAATTCCTTATATAAGATTATGACTATAGGGGGTTGACCCATTTTGGCCTGGGATAAAAATGGTCAACAAATACATTTGTTTATCCACATTGATTGATTTTGTGTAACTTAAATGTAAAGTATCAATACCAATAACCTATTGGCATAGTGTTGTGATTTATGTCAATCTTATGTCATTAATGTCAAATTATGTTGGAATATTGTAATCCTTATTATCATTAATGAATGAGGTTGATGTCAAGTAGTTATTTTAAGACTGGTGTATAGATGAACAAGGCCAATTGGTAGTGTATATTTTGAAAAGCTATTGAGAATTTATAATATGTAGTGATTACCATGAGAGAGAAAGGTATAGGTATAAGTGTCTCATATTTTCATAGTTGATTTTGTGTTAAGGTCAAAACATAGAAGTAATATTTCAAGGAATCAAGGTGTCTTGCAAAGCCTTGTCTAGACCTTGTGTGAAGGCAATGGATTAGTTTCTCAGTGAGATGAGTGGTCTCAGACATGTAAGAAGATGTATGGTAGTGGGCTAGAATGGTAATATGTTATATGGAATAACAATGATATGTTTATCATGAAAATGAGGTGTTAAGATCATGAAAAGACACATGAAGATCAAGTGCTTGAGTAACTGAAGACTAGTCATAATATTAAAATCCCTTGTAAGAAGGTTTGAGCATGGTGGCTTGGTGATATGGATGAAAAGATACATAATATTCTATATAAGGTTGCTTGAGCATGAATATGAGGCACTGAAGCACTCATGATAATCTTAAGGTGACCCTACAGAGGTAGGACCTACATATATAGTCTGCAATTAGACCATTTCGAGACCTTGCTTGGCCTAATGAGACATCATGAGCTATTATCAAGACATATGAAGGATTATTGACATTTTTCGAGAATGTGATATGTTATTTTATTATGTGAGTGAAGTATTTAAATACTAAAAAGATGTTTAAAGTTTAGTTGAAGACCTAATATAGTGTGAGGACTCAGGGATAGAAATAAAAATGGTGAGAACATGGCCGAATGAGGTATTAGGATCAATTTCTAAGGAATATGTGAGTAGGTGAGAATTATCAAATGTGATTCAAGTTGTTTTAAACATTTTAATGAAGTTTTAGGATAAAATTTGAAGCTTAAGGCAATAAAAAGTGTTTTAATGTCTCTCAAGTACATAGAATAAAGAGTTGTCTATTTGATAAGGTTTTTGAAGTGTTTGTTGGCACATGAAATATATACATGAGGACCTAATATATTCATGGTAGATGGGTATGGGTCCTATCTCAAAATTTTAGGCATTATTTTATGGAAAGATGGGCTTAGATTTATGAATGATTATTAAGACTAAAAGATGGTTTAAACCCTTAAAGATCCATAATAGTGATCCAATATGAAATAAGTTATTCTAAATTTATTATAATGTATTGATATGGATATAAAAGTTATTTTAGGTTATATTCAACACTCTCAAGCACCTCTAGGTGTAATTGCTTTGTCAAGAGTGTGAGTAGACCCTATAAAAAAGTGTTAGTATCTTAGAAAATTATTGTAACAGTCAGAGTTGACCAAGTTCAAGTTTATAAATAGATGGAGGATAAAGGTTGAGACTTTTAGTTTGTGTCCATGGTGACTTATAGATATTTTATAACCCTCATGGGTTCTAAACTAGTCATCCAAGTTGACTTATCACTAATAGGCATAATGATGAAAATAATGAGAAACTTAGGCAGAAGTGAGAAGATGATTAGAGATGTGTTGTCATGGAATAATAATGAAACTAAGTTCATGGATAAATTTTTTAATACTTTTAATACATGTTCATTATGAACATAAGCTTTGGAGGTCAGTGAATTTGATAAAAAATTGATCATAAGTTGACTTGTCTAGTGTAGAGAGACAATGAAGGTGTAAGGATATGAGATTGGTCTATAAGACCAATATATCCCTTTGAGAATGTTATATTTATATTTAATAATGGTATAATTATATAATAATATCATCTAAATACTTTAAAATTATGTAAAATAGGTCATATAGATGTTGAAGGTCATAATCACCATGACTGGTCTTCAATGCAAATTGGCAATTCTAGGTAAGCAAGTTACAAAGATGAGTTTGAGACTCTATTCCCTAAGTTAAAGTATAAAATTCACATGATAGTTCTATTTTGGACATATATCTTCTGTAAATTCCTTTAATAATTTTTTATATTCAATCAAAATGGTTGAAACGGTAAGGCTAAATGGATTGACTAGTTCAAGTTTGATTGTGTGTATCAAAGATAAAAGATTGGTATAAAAGATCAATATCTAAAATTAGAACTTGTGATATTTGTTCTAGATAATGATATATACATATACACACACACACACACACACACACACACATATATATATATATATATATATATATATATATATATATGTATATATGTATATATCATTATCTAGTACAAATATCACAAGTTTTAATTTTAGATATTGATCTTTTATTATGAACATAAGCTTTGGAGGTCAATGAATTTGATAAAAATTTGATCATAAGTTGACTTGTCTAGTATAGAGAGACAATGAAGGTGTAAGGATATGAGATTGGTCTATAAGACCAATATATCATATATCTATATATATATATATATATATATATATATATATATATATATATATATATATATATATATATATATATATATATATATATGTATATGTATATATGTATATATCATTATCTAGTACAAATATCACAAGTTCTAATTTTAGATATTGATCTTTTATTATGAACATAAGCTTTGGAGGTCAGTGAATTTGATAAAAATTTGATCATAAGTTGACTTGTCTAGTGTAGAGAGACAATGAAGGTGTAAGGATATGAGATTGGTCTATAAGACCAATATATCCCTTTGAGCATGTTATATTTATATTTAATAATGGTATAATTATATAATAATATCATCTAAATACTTTAAAATTATGTAAAATAGGTCATATAGATGTTGAAGGTCATAATCACCATGACTGGTCTTCAATGCAAATTGGCAATTCTAGGTAAGCAAGTTACAAAGATGAGTTTGAGACTCTATTCCCTGAGTTAAAGTATAAAATTCACATGATATTTCTATTTTGGACATATATCTCCTATAAATTCCTTTAATAATTTTTTATATTCAATCAAAATGGTTGAAACGGTAAGGCTAAATGGATTGACTAGTTCAAGTTTGATTGTGTGTATCAAAGATAAAAGACTGGTATAAAAGATCAATATCTAAAATTAGAACTTGTGATATTTGTACTAGATAATGATATATACATATATACATATATATATATATATATATATATATATATGTATGTATGTATGTATGTATGTATGTATGTATGTGTGTGTGTGTATATATATATATATGTATATATATATGTATATGTATATATATATGTATATGTATATATATATGTATATGTATATATATGTATATATATATATATATATAGTATATATATATATATATATGTATATATATATATATGTATATATATATATGTATATATATATATATATATATATATATATATATATGTATTTATGTATATATATATATTCAAATAATATTTTTAATGTGTGAGTATTCATGGTAAGTATTCTTTAAGGTGTTGAAGATCAATTTGTTTTTGACTGAGTTCTTGAGTGTTCTAGAAGTTCTGAGTGAGATTTTTGTAGAGAAAGGTTTGAGAGTTTTTTTATACAGATATGATCGATAAATAAAATGATTATTTGCCTGAGGTTATATATATTTTATCTATTTTTTTTAATTCCTTTATTATTTTTTAAAATAGTGTTTATGCTTCAGTTGTTCAAAATAGACTTTCTGTGTATGCACAAGCTTATTGTGAATAATGTTTTAAGAAGGGGTTCAAGTGGTGGTTGGACATAAAAGGTGTTGTCAACCTAAATTTGAGTGGGTGATCAACTAAATTTTGTTAATTTATTTATAATACTATTTTTCCAAGATATGGTTTGTGGGTTTTATTCCCCACGAGGGTTTCCCACTTATATGATGTGTTCGTACTTGCTATTTGTATATTCTCATTACTATGTTGATAGACTAGTTGATATTTCTCATATGATGATGTTTCTTGATTAATTATTATAATATCTATTCAAGTAAAGATAAAAGTATATAAGGACACTAATTCACCCCCACCTCATCTTAGTGATTGTATCTCCAAAAAATGGTATCAAAGCTTGGTCCTTTGAAACATGCCAAATAGCCTAAAGGTGATCTTAAGAAGCACAAGCATATATTGTGATGATGATAGTGTTTATCATGATATTAAAGATGTTCTACCAAATAATTATGGTACTAACATAATAAATACTAGATAATAAGATTCTATGAAAGTTTAGAGTATAGATAGTGGTTGATCAAACCACATATTAGGAGACAAGATAGATCTTGGTTCTCATGTGTTTGATCAAAGTAATAAGAATGAATAGTTGAATGATAATAAGGATGATGAATAGGCCAAGTCAAAAGTCAATCTTAAGTTAAAAATCAAGCCTAGAATTAAATTGAATAATATTTTGTCTTATGAGAGTATGGAGATATGGGAATCTCCTAAATTTATGTTGTTCTAGTACCATATGAAAGGGGTGATTCCATTAGGATTCATAGAGACACTCCTATGCAAGTGGAATCATGGTGGATGCTTGTTGAAATTTGATAGGATTTTTATGAAAATAAGGTATGAAGACATGTTGAATATTGTTTAGTCTGAGCTAGAAGTGTGGTATTTTGGCATGTTTTGAGGTAAGTTTTTTGGTATTGATACCAAGGTGCTTAATCTATATTGGATATGGTCTATGTGTACTAAATTTTCATGTGGTGATCAAGTTTTGAAGACAAAATAGGAGCATGATTTCTGAGATGTTTCATGATTCTAATTTTTGAGCTAGTTGAGAGAGAGAGAGAGAGAGAGAGAGAGAGAGAGAGAGAGAGAGAGAGAGAGAGAGAGAGAGAGAGAGAGAGAGAGAGAGAGAGAGAGAGAGAGAGAGAGAGAGAGAGAGAGAAGAGAGAGAGAGTTGAGTGTTCTATATACATCAAGATGACCTTAAGGTCACAAAAGACCAAGGCACATGTTATAATGAAGGAGAATAGATATGATAGAGGTTTATCATAGTGAAACATGAAATTATAGACCTAGTTAACAAGATGATCCAATGAGGATGTCATGATGAGGTTTGTGGACATGAATGAGCTAGATTGATGTAACAAGAATGTATAATATACAATATGGACATGTCATGAGTGATCTTTGCTCTAGCATGAAGTACTATATTGCTCCCTTGAAATGATATCTTTGATTGCAGATATAACTAATAGACATCATGGATAATAATTTATTATAGAGGTGTTTTATGCTCATAAGCACTTAGTGTGATTGTTCTAAGAATTTGAACATGACCTATGGTTCATGCATCATAGGTCTATATGCTCAGTATGTCCTGGTTGTGTGAAATTAAGGTGATTAAGTAAGATAAAAGATTGGAAGATAGTGATCTAGGTGTTTGATATACCTAATGAGTAGTGAACTAATACAAGAATGGTTATCATGATCATATATGTCTTGTGGGGATAATCATATAAATATCAAGATTTAAGAGTAAGTGTGCAAGATAAGGTATATAGAATCATGAAGATAAGTTGGATATAATTAATCTTTGTTGAATCAAGTTGGATAAAGGAAGGTAATTAGTATTATAATACCTCAGTCTATTTGAAGAATATATTTGTCAAAATAATAACAAATGAGATAGCCTAGTGAGTTTGAGTCATATCAGTCATGTCAAGGACAAGATATATGGCCTTATGATTAGAGTTCTTGTAAAGACTATGTTTGATCTAAAGGGGAGATTGGTAGATATAAGTTATTTTGTAGTTTTTGAGAATAGTTTCCTAATAAGGCTAATGAATGGTTCTAATAATTATAGTGTGTATGATCATTTTCCATTAATGTAAAAGGGGGAGAAAAGTTTGTGAAGGAAGATTTACCAGATTTGGGGGAGAAGTGATTGATCAAGACTATAGTGTGTTTTTTCCATCAATGCTAAAGGGGGATTTTTTTAGCATGATGTTATAATTGATGTAAATATGATGTCATTAATGTAAAATTATGTTGTCATAGTGTTTTCATTATTGTCATTGATGAATGAGGTTGATGTCAAGTAGTTATTTTAAGATTAGTGTCTAGATGAGGAAGGACAATTGGTAGTGTATGATATGATAAGATAATGAGAATTGAAGGTATGTAGTGATTTAAATTAGAGAGAAAGGTAAAGGTAAAAATGTCTCATATCTTATTATTTGATATTGTGTTAACGTTATGTCATGGAAGGAATAGGTCAATGGCATCAAGGTTTTATATAAAGCCTTCTCGAGACTGTGTGTGAAGGTAATGTCTTGGTTGCTTGGTGAGATGAGTGGTCTTAGTAATGTGAGAAGATTTATGGAAGGTGAGTGATCATGGTAATATTATATATATAATGATATTGAGATGTTTAACATGATAGTGAGGTTTTTGAGAGCATGAAAAGAGATATGAAGGTCAAGTGCTTGAGTAACCTAAGACTAGTCATGGTATGAAAAGTCCTTATAAAGAGGTTTGAACATGGTGTCTTGGTGAGATGGATGCACATAGGAATAAGAGGATATATAAGGTTACTTTAGAATTCATATGAGGCATTGAATCCCTTAGGATAATATTAAAGTTAGCCTATAGAGGTAGGACTTACAAATCTAATCAACAACTAGATCATTTCTTGACCCTGCATGGCCTAATAAGGCATCATAAGATAATATCAAGACATCTGAATGATGATTGAAGTTTTTTGAGAATTTTACATGTTGTTTGAGCATGTGAGTGAAGTATTGATAGCTTGAAAATAGGGTTTTGAGGTTAGTTCAAGACCTAATAAAGTGTGAAGACTTAGGTATAGAAAGAAAGATGGTGAGAACATGGCCTAGTGAGGTATCATGATCAATTTCTAAGTAATGTGTGAATAGGAAAGAATTTAAAAAGGTGATTAAATTTATTTTTAAGCATGTGCATGAATGTTTTAGGTCAAAATTTGAAGCTTAAAGCAAAAAAAAGTGTTTTTAAGGTCTCTCAATTACATAGAATGAAGAGTTGTCTACCTATTAAGGTTTTTCAAGTGTTTTTTTGGCATGTGCATAATGTGTATGAGGACCTAAGTTTTTCATGGTATATGGGGAAGGGTCCTATCTCAAAATTATATGCATAAATTTATAAAATGAGGGGATAAGCTTTATGAATGATTGTTAAGACTGAAAGATGGTTTAAACTCTCAAAGAACACTAATAGTTACCCAATATGAAATAAGTTGTTCTAAATAGATAATAATGGATTTGTATGGATAAAAAATTTATTTGAGGTTTTATTCAAATTTCTCAGGCACCTTTAGAATTAATTGGTTTTTTAGGAGTGTGAGTAGACCTTATAATAAAGTGCTAGTTTCTTAAAAAATTAGTATAACAGTTAGAGTTCACCAAGTCAAAGTTGATAAATAAATAGAGGACAAAGGTTGAGACTTGTAATTTTTGTACATGGTGGTTTATATATAGGTTCTATCCCTCATGGGTGCTAAATTTTTCATCTAATTTGACCTATTGCTAACAGGAGTTATGATGTAAATAGTGATAAACCCAAGTATAAGTGAGAAGATGATTAGGGATATGTTTTCTTGGAATAGAGATGAAAAAAAGTACATGGTTAAATTTTTAAATACACTTAATACATGTTCATGATGAATATAATATTTGGAGGTCATTGAATTTGATGAAAAGTTATTCATAAGTTGACATGTCTAGTACAGATGAGAAAATGAAGGTGTAAGGATATGATATTAGTCTAAAAGACCAATATTTATATTTTACCATGTTATATTTATATTTTATAATGGTATAAATATATCATAATATTATCCATATGCTTAAATATTCTATAAAAGTGGTCATACATATGTTGATGGTCAAAATCACCATTACTAGTCTTCAAGGCAAACTGGCAGTTTTGGGTAAACAAGTTGTAGAGATGAGTTTGATTCTCTATGCCCTGAGTTAAAGTATACAATACACATGATGATTTTTTGGGACATATATTTATTATTAATTCCTTAAATAAGGCTTGGTATTCAATAAAATAAATTGAAATGGTAAATCCAAAATGGGTTGACTGGTTCAAGTTTGACTGTGTATACTGAAGATAAAAGATTGGTTTTCAAGACCAATATTCAACATTAGACCTTGTGATATTTTTAATTTATAATTATCTAGTGACTTACAAGAATATTTTTAAGGTGTCAGTTTTCATGGGAAGTGTTATTTTAGGTGTTGAATATCAAGTTGTTCATGACTGAGTTTTGGAGTGTTCTAGTAGTTCTGAGTGAGCTTTTTGCAGAGAAATGTTTGAATTTTTTTTTTCTTGAGATGTGAATTATAAATCACGTGATTATGTATCTAAGGTTTTATAGATTACATATGTGTTTTTTCCATGATTATTTTTGAAAATGGTGTTTATACTTCAATTGTTCAAAACAGACTTTATGCGTATGTATGCACATGCCTATTATGAACAATGTTTTGAAAAGGGGTTCAAGTGGTGGTTGGACCTAAAAGGTGGTGTGGACATAAATTTGTGTTTTACAAGTCATATTTGAGTAATATATTAATTTATACTATTATGTGTTTATTTTGGAAGTATTTTAAGAAATACAAATTGTAACATTCTCTAATGAAAACCAAATTGAATTAGGTCTCCTTGAGGCCTAAAAGAGAATTTGGTATGTTAAGTTATATATGGCCTAATGTATTATTTGATTCATTTTTGGAACATTTTATGAGACATATTTTAAGGTTAATGTAAGTGTTTAAGTGTGTATGTCTAACCAAGGTGTGTGAGAGCAAATGAATTTTATAAGACCAAGACTAATGAGGCATATTTGAAAGTGTGAGGCAAGTGTGTGTGAAAGTGAATAAAAGAGAAGAAAGAGGAGAAAGAGTTCATGTAGAAACTAATATGGATTTAAAAAGATAGTAATAAATATATAATATAAGGTTTGAGTATGGATATCAAGGTCATATGAGCTAATCTATCTTGAAGAGACCTAGTAGAGCAAAGAAACCTAGAGGTAATTTTGAGAGGAATAGAAGTGTGTGAAGAGTTGAATAAGAGGACCATCATATTTTGAATATTAAAATAAGGAAAAATATGGAAGGATGAGGTATACCTGGATGAGTGGATGCTTGGTCAAAAGGTGGTTGTTTTGGTGCTGAGTCACTAAGGGAGTTGATACTTCTTTGTAAGTGGCTGCTTGCTAAAGACTCTATCAAGTTGGTGATTGATAGATTGGGTTTTGTGTTCCAAGTTGAGTGGGTGATAAATTGAATTTTCTTAGTTTATTTATAATAATATTTATCCAAGATATGGTTAGTGGTTTTTATTCCCCATGAGTGTTTCCCACTTATATGATGTGTTCATACCTCCTATGTGTATATTCTCATTACTATGTTACTAGACTAGTTGATATTTCTCATATGATGATGTTGCTTGATGAATTATTAGAATATATATTGAAATGAATCTAAACTTTTATAAATATATTGATTCACCCCCCATATTAGTTATTGTATCTCCAACATTATCCTATGTAGAAATATATCAATCATGAAATCTAAGGCATTTTTATGCATTTTGAGGACCAATAGGTCATTAGGTTGATAGGTAGATGATGATGATGATGATGATGATGATGATAATAATAATACATGTTTTTAAATTGAACATTAAATACTCTGATTGGATTGTTGGTCTCTCATTTGATACTGGAAAAGTGTTGATAAATAATACTCAAAATAGTTATTTGGATGAACTATGATAAGAAGGTTATCTTGACATTTTTTCTAGGTTGTAACTAACCCTTCTATAAATTTAGAAACTAGTCATAAGCCACTTTTTACAAAGTTTAAGGAAACAATCTTCAACCAATGTCTTCATGAGTTACATTCAGGATCCCTAAAGTGGATTTAAATCCTTTATATGTTCATCTACATTCCTTCTTATAGAGGGAGAGAAGGAAATAATATATTTCTCTATGTTTATATGTAAATCATGAACCATTATTGTAGCATTGATAGCTAATCTAGTGAACAAGGCCAATGCTTGAGGTGGGGAATTATCTAGAGGTGGAGGATTAGGAGGTGGATTCTAGAGATGGGCCATCAGAACTATTGAAAGATGAGGTTTCATTTTTAAGGATGATGATTGATCCTTGGCTATTCTATAAAAACCTCTATTAGACCTAACCTTTCCATAGATCTCTAAATTTTGATACAATAGGTTATTTTTAGAGGTTTCCCTTGTTAGTCATCTAGGCACATTTGATGAAACTCAAGTGATTTTAATTCTTAAGGATAGAGGTAGAGGTACAAGACCTCATTCTAGTGCTAATTTAAAATTTTTATTGGTGTGGGTTTTATACGCACCCTAAAAATTCCTACGTGGTTGCCTCTAATGTTTTAGGGATGGTTAATATACTCACTCTAAGGCATGAGTTATATGGTATTTGATTTTATAATAACCTATTGTGGAATAATGGTGAGAGATACATATTATTTATCATTGTTGAACTAGTTATGGGTAAACCTAAATATAATTTGATTGGATGGAAGGATGATGATTCTAAGGTGGTTTCAAAATAAACTTTAAAAAGAGGGAAGGCTAAGGAAAAAAAATAGAGCCTTTGGACAACTAGTGATAAAACCTTTCAAGACTAGTACATGGACTAAGATAGGATGAGTAATTTAAACCAATACTTGTGATTTATTGTAGCACACCAAAAATCAAATACAATGAAAATTCAAAGGAACCATAACATAGTATACTCAAACATGAAAAAATCAAATGTTTCCTAATTATTAGATTGCTATTGCACATCTGTAAGAGGGGTTATGATAAGCATGCCAAATATATTCAAATAATCTATAGATAAATATGAATGACTATATTTAAAATAGATAAATTATACACAATAAAATAACTAAGATACCATAATGATGGAACATCTCAAGCAATCCATATAATTAAAGAAGAATATATATATTTACACATAGATATAAAGCCAAAAAAAACTCTTTCCAACTTGTTATTAATCTTAATAGCCAAAATTATCCTCTCCTTGATATTGGGAGGTTACATATATTTATAATCTTTGGATGGTGAAGGCCACATCTCTTCAATATTATCCTAAAATTATAAGTTTAATATAGAATCCTTTATTAACAAATAAAGAAAATATGCATGTACAACAATAATACCCATAATAAACTTTATAACTAAAAGTACAATATGTATGTACAATAAATAGATTAGGAACTAAAGTCTCACCTTGGTGATAACATGAAAATAAATAATCATTCTTAGATAAAATTGTTGATGTGGTACCTTTAACTAGAGTATTTCATGCAGTAACTATAGTTGTAATTAAAGGAAGGAATAACAGATTTGTGAATCTAGGGGGCACTAACATCCAATTTTGTGCATGAGACTCACCCAAAAACTACTTGATTGTATTTTAACTTTTCACCTAGTGTATAAGTTACATCAAACTCTTTATCTATAATTTAAAATTTAAGTAATGAAGGATTCAAGATTATGATAGAATCATCCATCAATATTTATTATTCTACCTCCAAGGTCTTTAATTTAGCTGCTAGAGCTTTTGATCTTTTTACCCTATATTTAGCAAAACTAAAGAACTGAAATACTTCCTCGTTGGTTTTATAAATAATACTTTAAAATTATTTCCTAAAACTTTTGGTATCTGAATGGTGAAGATTCTAAAAATTATTTCTATTAATAAGTTATCCACATGGGTGATCGCCCTTGTGACTCTTATGTCTCTCAAAATATGTATCACCTCACTCTCATGACTAATAAAACTTCATAATAACTTTTTTATCTATCTATGCCAATTTAGGGAAGCATCCCTCTTGGAAATAAAATAGTTAAAACACCAATAAGCATCCATACTAATCATGAGATTTAAATGATAGAAAGTACTAATACTTGAAAACTGAACTAAGAATTTCATTCTCCTTTCCATATCTCTCATCTTATTCCATAGTGTAACAATATCTACTTTTTAATCCTAACTCCCTACCCTGGAAACCCTGACATTTTACAAAATATTGTATAGCTTAGTATCTAGACTATGAACATCAACAATAAATTCTTGAGGGGACTATGTAATTTTCATTTGATTCCATATTTTTAAGGCCTCTTCAATACTTTGGTGTATTTCTTTCATTGTTGCCCCACTATAAACCATAAAGTGTTGAAATATTCAATATATTTTTCAGGTTCATTGGGATTTCTCTTAGGCTTATTCACTAAAGATAATAACTTATCTCTATTTTCAAATTTCACTTCACCCTTTCTTATCATGTTCACCATTTTATTCTTCCTCACTCTTTGAATATTCCCACTTTCCTTATCAAACTGAGTGGATCTTGTTGGGGTCTCAATTTAGACCAGCTTTCATATTTCATCTCTAACATTTTTCATCTCTCACATCCATTGGTGAATAATAAATTCTCATATTTCAAATTCTTGAGCAGGGTTTAAGGATGTAGAAAGTGGAGTGTTATTTGAATATATGTAATCAAATTGGTTGGTAGGGAGACACTTGTTTGGATAGTTAACTGAGGATTTTTTTATCCAACCATCTCCCATGGGAACATTTATTTCATAGGTGTTACTTCTATGAATAATCTAGTAAGACCCACTGTTACTTCCATAGTCATCGTTACTCTTGGCATGGATAATGGATAGGGAATGGGGATCTTTATTTGGGTCAACTTTTTTTTGTGAACCATGGGCTTATTTAGATTGAAAATAGAAATTGTGACCAAGTTCTCAAAATGGGCTACCATATGAGTCCTTATTAGTTTAAGAGAATAAAAAACATCAAAATCAATAGTAGTAATAATAGAAATAGATTATATAACCCTAAGAATAATAAGGGTAAATTTATATATGTGATTTCTATATTAAAAATAGAAGAAAGAAGGGAAGAGACTACCTCATAATTTCTTTGACTTTGATCTTGTGTGAGGCTAGGTAAGGTGTCTTCCACTTCATATTTACCTCGACTCAAACTTTTAGCTTTTTATAGATCAACTTCTTCATCACTTGATTGTGCAATTTCCATTTCTTGGTCTTGCTCCCTAGAAAGATAATCAACAAAAGATATTACTTGTTTAACTTTTTCTTCTTATTAAAGTTATATTGAAGCCTCTAAATCTTTTTCCTCCTCATCTTTATTGACTTCCTCTACAATAGGGAGACCAAGTGATGGCATTTATTCCATTTTTTTTCTTGGGAGGAAGTAGGATATTCTTTTTGCTTCCTTTGATAGGTGTATATGGGTGGAGTGTAAGGTGGATGAGATGGTAGAAGAGTTGTATGCATAATTATGTTATGAAGTTAACTAAAGGTGATGAAGTGGAAGGCATTGGGATTTCTTGAGGAGACTTAAGATACTTAGGAGAGTCTAGATTAGTTGGAATGAAAGGACAATAAAATTTCAATAGTTTATGGAGAATTACTTCATTAACTATAGAAGTGGAGGCAAAGGAGTCATTACAAAATTTTTCTTCCTATGTTTAGTTGGATAAATTATTGATCTATCCCTTGTAGTGACGGTGCCCAAAGCTTGAATGTGGGTAGTTGTTGTTGTGTAAAGGACTTGAAGACCTATATGACCTATTAAAATTTCCATTCTAATCTATGGATTAGATTCTATTTGACTACCAAATTCATGTGATTGTCCCTTTGTAGGCTCCACATAAGAGGAGGGAGGTTGAACCTATGGTTGAGAATCATGTGGTAGAGATGGAGGACATTGTTGAATCTATGTACTTTGTGTCTCTTATTCCACTTCCTTAGGGTTTTATTGTAAGGATTGGGTATATATCATACACATTGATTTATTTTTCCATACCTCTGAATATCCAAGGCATTCAAGAAGATATGATCATGATCATATGATTAATGATCATATGAAACATACACTTTCTTTTTTTCCTGAATAGATTTGAGATACCACATTGCTTTTTATCCTAGGGTCTCATTCCATGAAAGGTACAAATTATAATTTATATTAATTTCTAGCTTTACTAACTTGAATAAAATGTGATTGGATCACATATTGATGCTATCCAATGCATAGAGTCTTAAAATATTATACCAAATACCTTTGATTTAATTATTCATAAATGATGTTAGAGACCTAATCTATTATTTCTTATTCTGATATAGTGTCTGAATATAATGTGTAAGTAGTAGAGGAGTTATCCTAGTGCCTTTTGCTTGGATCATGATTACATCTAGGTATAGCTAGTAGTCTCTCATTTTTCTTAAGATCCTTCTTATATTTTTTGATAATATGAGCATTAGCATACCATGCATTATTTGATATATATGAGGATATAACTCATTACATATCCTTCTAATTTCATTCCTATATTTATGAATGAACATGAAATGAAAATCTTTTACAACCCTATTTTATAAATATTCATCTCAAGTTTGCCACTCCTGACCATAGGGCTTATAAACCATGAACATCACTACATCAAATAGGTAGGACATCATTTATAAATTATCATTCATAAGCCACTGATCAGGGTAGAGTACCTATGATTTTAACTGGGCACTTATAATCTCCCCAAGTGACAATAACTAATTAGATGTTAGGAGTATATCTAATAATAAAACCCATTCAACCTAAATGTATGAAATACTCAAGAAACCATACAGTCTATTTAAAATGGCCATGTCTATCATAATTCCTTATCTAAATTTGATAATTTAATTAGATAATATAAACCCTTTGGGATTCATCCTCTGACCTTTTATGAGCATTATTTTAGATCTACATCTATTATGTTGTGTTTAACCTAAACATTGGCTGAGACTTGATTATAGGCAATCTCAAGATAGGGAATCCTAAGGTATGTATTGAATTCCATACTTGAAATAAAAATGTATGCATTCTTTAATCTCTTAACATGTATAATATCCTAAATAATGGTCCCATTAATAAACAAATATTTTAGGAGGTTAATACATGGCATTAGTGTAGGTTTGACTACCACCTTGTGGATTCTTTTCTCTTTGATTTGTAACAAATCATCGATGTATTGCTTAGATTTTAGAGAGAGTTCATCTTAGATAGGGTATTACTCAGTAGATTTCACCTCTTCCCAGAGTGCCCATTAATGTAAGAACTTTAAATTCAGGGCACTCATCTTGAATAAAATATATTGATACTCTGTCAATCCCACAAATGAATATGGGGAGGGGACTAAGGGATTACCCTATTTTGAGGAAGAGGTAATTATTATCCTTTGGTCACTATAATTATTTTGATGTCTTAGCTAGTTCATTTTGTACTTGGTAGCTAAATAAAATTAGGGCTTGTTTGGAATTGGGGAAGATAAAAATGCACTCATTTCTTTGAAAGAGTAATGGAAAAGTGAATTTTTCTTAGCATAAATTTTACATATATCATTTTCAAGCTTGAGTATTTAATTTATTCATTCACCTTCAATGTAGATAATGAAATTTTACTTTAATGTTAATTTTTATTATAATACGCCAGTCAGCTTTGGCAGCTGCACCTACTTACCAAATGTTAATTATTCATTAATTATTTGTGTTTAGTCATCCCTTTTGAGACAATTTTAAGTTATTCATTGATTTACTTCCTTGTCATGTTATTAATCTTTCCCCTTTCATGTTTTGGCCATTCCTTCCTCAAATAATGCCACTTGTCAAGTCCTTGTTAACCTAGCCATTTAAATCTCTTTATTGAGTTGGGTGGGTCCCATAGTGGTAAGTTAATGCAATCAAGCCATGTGGCCTGATATCAAAGCATGAGATCTTGGATTATTGGATTGGTATACCTTTTGACATCAACCTTACCATGGCTATAAGTTACTATGATCAAAACACATGGAAGATTTTCTTGGGCACCTAGAAAACATATAAGCTCAAAACCACTGGAATGTAGAACAAATAATTTCTTAACCCTTTCATAGGTATACTTTAACAATAATGTGCAAAGTGTCAATCTATTGTCACCCTAGAGGATCAGAATATTGGAACCATTAGAGTGCAAACCAAATAGTCACTTAACACTTTTATAGGTCCACTTTAACAATAATGTGCCAAGTGTCGATCTCTTAGAACCCTAGAGTTTTGAGAAAATTATTACTTGGGAATATGGAACCATTATATTTTCTAATAAATAGATGAAGCCATGTGTTGAGTTCGTAAAGCCTGGGAGATTTGAAAACTCAAAATTTTCATAATGTGAAATGTTTTGAAGAATTATAAATCTTGTAATAATTTAAAGATTTGAATGATGCAAGAGTGATGAATGTCAAAACTGCTTAGAATCTAATAGTATGGGCATGATTAGAAAAGATTAATGATCTTCAGAATTTAATCAGGCAATCTAAAATATACCAAATAGACATAGAAAGATTACTATTATTAGGTCATAAATTAGAATGTTGACATTGAAATAAAATTCATTAAAACACAAGGTTTAAAATGACTTAAGATACTAGTTTAATCTTATATTTTCACAATTTGGACTTGTGTAATGCTAGATTCTATGGAAATAAACCTAAATGATAAATTCATGATAATTGAGTCATATATTTTGAGTCTCATATCACCCTAAATAAAGGTATTACAATAATGGGTCCCTATTTTACAATTTTAAAATTGTGTGTGTGTGTGTGTGTGTGTGTGTGTGTGTGTGTGTGTGTGTGTGTGTGTGTGTGTGTGTGTGTGTGTGTGTTTGCATGTGTGTGTGTGTGTGTGTGTGTGTGTGTGTGTGTGTGTGTGTGTGTGTGTGTGTGTGTGTGTGTGTGTGTGTGTGTGTGTGTGTGTGTGTGTGTGTGTGTGTGTGTGTGTGTGTGTGTGTGTGTGTGTGTGTGTGTGTGTGTGTGTGTGTGTGTGTGTGTGTGTGTGTGTGTGTGTGTGTTAAGGCACAACACAATATTTGTATGGAATACAAGTGGAACCTATCTCAATGTTGGGTGAATTCACCTTGAAAAATATGGAAGTGTTCTTTATATTTTAACATTTCATTGTAGATGGTTTATAGTCGATGCAAAAGATCCTTTATTTTCATAGATATTAATAGGTTTAATGATTCCTTACTCATGGAGGCCAAGTCCTCTACCTTTGTAGTTCATGCTTTTACAGGGATATTTTTTTCTTTGGAAATAAGACATGAGGTTATCCTTGTGTAAATATGTGTGATTGTTTTTATTGATTTATTCTTCTGTGAGGAGGCCATATTTAAGAAATGATGTGGAGTCAAATTGATAGGTGGTTGTTTTTGTTTTCCTACCCGTAATGGGTCTTCCACTGCTTGTAGGAGGAGTGGATTGTTTTTTTTCATGATCAACATTTTGTATTTATAAATCTATAAGTACCTTTGTAAATTGAGGTTGTGTGATAGAGGATTTGATATGTGGGGAAAGATGGGGTGATGGGTTAGTATATGGTATGACATGTTGGTTAGATGTGGGTAGGTCAAATATTTGAAGTATGTCATATTGTTCAAAGATTTCCAGTATGTCTAGTGGATCAAATATAGGTTTTTCTAAGATGGGTTAGCAAAAGATGGTTAGACTAAGGATGGGTTTATTAAATATGGGTAGACCAATGAAGGGTTCCTCAAAGAGGGTTTTGTCAAATATGGGTGGACTATATAGGGTTAATCAAAGATGGTTAGATCCATATAGGGTTGGTCAAAGATGGGTGGACCATCATTGAAAAGTGGTTGATCAAAGATGGGTTCTTGATAAAATATGGGTGGTTTAAATGTGGTCTCATTGAATATCAGTAGATTCACATAGGGTTGGTCAAATATGGTCATGTCAATGATAGGTTCATGAAATATGGGCTCATTAAAGAGTAGTTTGTCAAATATGGGTGGACCAATAATGGCACATAATTGGGATGCCATTGGATGGTTGATGGGATTGGTTTGAACATGATAATTTTATATAAGAGACTAATCATGTTGTATAAAAGGATCCTAACATATCCATTATTTCTAGTTCTTAGACATAAATGCATTCATTTCTTGTGTAAAAGATGTTCCTTGGATTGGTAATGAGAGGGTAATAGTACATAATGATGGATCATGTGTCCAATTGGTGGGGTATTGATTTGGTGATGGTTAATCATGCACTTTTCATTTATGGGCTTGTTGCTTTAGGTTTTTGTTTCGCATCCCTTTTGTTCCAAAATTTGGTCAAGAAGGGATCTTGCACCTTAAGATTCAAATTGGTATAGGATGGCAAATGGAGTTCCAATTGGGTTTCAACCTAAGATAAGGAAAGTATAGATTATATTTCTCGAAGGATTGATGGGGAATGGATTTTGGATGGGGTTTACTATTATAGGATGGAATATACGATGATAGTTTTATAACATATGTTAGGTTCATAACTTGCCAACTACATTATTATATTTTTTCAAGTGTGGTTTGATTTGAGGATTGAGTTGATAAAATAGGATTCCATTTTTGATTGTGATGGGGGTATCATGATGGGGAATATAATTGTTGGATGAGAGTTTTTATTGTTCATGAAGCTACCAGTATCATTAGGATGTAATGAATATGAATTGAAATGATTATTTGTTTTAGATACTATTAAAGTGGATTTAAAACAAGTCATGCATAAGGGGAGTAATCAAAGCACAAAGTAAAACCTATATTATTAAAGTGGTTGTGTAATCAAATAGTGGCCCACTAATAGTACCCCAAAATGTATGTGGTGGGTGATATTAGGGAATGTTTTTTCGCAACCCCACTATTCAATAAATGACTAAAAGGTTTTATACTAGGATAAATAGGCTGATCTATGTGCACACTTTACATAAATTTTCATACAATGAGGTCTAATTATATGATGTAAATGTGTTATCTAGGTCCTATTTATTGGAGGATGAAGGATGAAACTACCTCACTTCATAGAATTGGTAAAACATATGATCACTTCACCAATAATAATAAATTCCTAAGAATTTATATACCCTACAAGAATAAGAGGTTTACTATTATAGGATGGGATATACGATGATAGTTTTATAATGTATGTTAGGTTTATAACTTGCCAACTACGTTGTTAGATTTTTTCAAGTGTGGTTTGATTTGAGGATTGAGGTGATAAAATAGGATTCCATTTTTGATTGTGATGGGGGTATCATGATGGGGAATATAATTGTTGGATGAGAGTTTTTATTGGTCATGAGGCTACTAGTATCATCATTATGTAATGAATATGAATTAAAATGATTATTTGTTTTAGATGCTATTAAAGTGGATTTAAAACAAGTCATGCACAAGGGGAGTAATCAAAGCACAAAGTAAAACCTATATTATTAAAGTGGGTGTGTAATCAAATAGTGGCCCACTAATAGTACCCTAAAATGTATGTGGTGGGTGATATTAGGGAATGTTTTTTTGCAACCCCACTATTCAATAAATGACTAAAAGGTTTTATACTAGGATAAATAGGCTGATCTATGTGCACACTTTACATAAAGTTTCATACAATGATGTCTAATTATATGATGTAAATGTGCTATTTAGGGCCTATTTATTGGAGGATGAAGGATGAAACTACCTCACTTCATAGAATTGGTAAAACATATGATCACTTCACCAATAATAATAACTGCCTGAGAATTTATATACCCTACAAGAATAAGAGGTTTGTCTCTAAGATGGTTGATTAAATCCTAGGGTAGTGAGCTACCACACCAAGTAAATAGATAGTTATTGAAGTTCTAATTTAGCCATCTTATTTAATGTTATTTTTTAGTAATCTAGGTAAGGGTTGGTAATGTATATATTACATAGATTTGATTTTGTTGTGTGTTTACTTTCATCATGTGTGTGATTTTTTTTTTAAAATGTTTTATCCCTTTGGTTTATGACTTATTTTTGTGGAATTAATATAACACTTGTCCCTTATATTAGCCACTCCAGGTGATGATAGAAGCTTGGAATGAATTGTTGAGAAGTAGGAAGACCTAGATTGAGTCTTTGATCCACACAAGTCAAGGATGGTAATTGAACCTTTTTTACATTTCAGATTTGGAAGGCCAATGATTCTAAGAGAAATAAGTGGATTCATGAATAGTCCACATCCTAATATAACTACCAATATGCACTTAATGTAACATATAATTAAAATATAAGACTATTGGAGATGATCAAATAGTGGATGGGTATTCAAGACTTCCTCATCATCCCTTCACTTTTAGATTGATCCCAGACCATCAGTGAATAAGATTAATGAAATAAAATATTTTCATAAGGAATCTTGGAAAAGGAAAATAAAAACATGTAGAATATAAAATTTGAGTCTTCATTAGAAGGGCCATACAAGTAACCACCATTACAAGCTTTCCAACTTGGTGAGTAGTGGAGCAAGGCCTTGAATGAAAATAAATGTATATATGTCGAGGCTATGGACACATTTTTAGAAGTAGAGAAATTTATGATCCATACCCATCTAATCCATTAATCCATTAACACCATTGGAGGATATTGATACCCAGTCCAGCCTATGTTTCTCTAGTACAATATAGAATTGAATTAAAAATGAAGAATTACTTATTACACATAGTGGTAGCCATATATGGGATGAAAGCTTAGTGTACCACTTGCTATTACATGAATTTAGTTCCTTCTATTTTTTGATATGTATTAATATCTCTCTTATAATTTGTGTTCTATGTAGGGGAGGAACATTAATTGGTTGGCTTTTAAGTTTGTATCATCACTTTCCCTATGAAAGTTGTCATTTTTTATATCCAACATGCCCCCCTTTCCTTGAAATAGGGGACCCTTATTTAAAAATTATCAAAACCAGAGCTCCCAAGTCCATTATGTTATTATAACTAGCTTATTTGAATGAGGTCCTTAAAATATTATATTGCTTGATTTCTCCAAGCAATGTCAAGCCTTATTTATTTTATGACCTAGGTAGGCTTGTTATTTTAAAGATTTAGGGTGGTAACATTACAAGTCAACTTTTAAAATAAGTTCTCAGAGTCTTGTTCCCTTTTTTAAGTAATAGACCCAATACCCTTTGCAATAAATCAAAATCTTAATGGTAGTTGGGTAAGGTATTAATGGACTATGCATCTTTTTGTTTTTAATTAGGTTTTCATGGGTTTTAAGAGAAAAAATGGATAGATAAGATGATGCCACATTGCAAGTTATCAGAGTGACCAGTTCCCAAAACATGTTAGAGATGTAAAATCTTAGGAGAGCCTAGTCCAATTAGAATATGTCATGTCATAAGCTATCAAAGTGTCTATTCCCCCATACCTGTTAGAGATGTTAGAGACTAGAAGATCCCAACCCACTCAGAGAATGCCACATTAAAATTTATCAGAATAGTTAGTCCTTTAAATATGCTATAGATGTCAAAGCTTGGGAGAGCCTAACCAAATCAAAATATGCCATGTCACAAGCTATCATAGCGACAAATCCCCTAGACCTATCAGAGATGTCAAATCCTAAGAGAGCTTGGCCTACTCAAAAGATGCCATGTCATAGTTTGTTAGAGTGGCTAGTCCCATGGACCTATCAAAAATGTTAGAGCCTAAGATATCTTGAACCAATCATAGGATGCCACATCATAATTTATTAGTGAGGCCAGTCCCCCAAACTTGGTAGAGATGTTAGATCCTGGGAGAGCCCAACCCACTTAGATAATTCCATGTTTCAAGTTGTTAGTGCGGTTAGTCCCCCATACCAATCAGAGATGTTAGAACCCAAGAGAGCCCAACCTACTCAGAATATGTCAAATAAAATAGCTAGGTATATGAACATGTGGCCACCCAAGGTCCTAGAATGGTCAAAATGGAGTACAGATGAAGCTTGAAGATCAATCAGAGGATGCCATGTATCCCTACGTGACACCTCACCCCTCATAAAGGTATGAAACAAGATACAAAACTATAATTATGTGTTAACCATTAACATGGGGACTAATAAGTAGATAACACAAGGCATAAGTAAGGAGTTAATTAGGAAGCCTTGAGGAGATGTGATTGGGTGCCTACCAAATACTGAGAATCAATGAAATAAAAATTTGGGCCTAATTGGATAGTTTTAAAATGTTGCATCATTATTATTAAATATGGTTGGAAGTGGAGGATCATAAACACTGAATTTTACTCCAAATTGGGCAATAAAGAGAGAGGATCTAGCCACTAACTCAAATTTGAATTCATAACAAGTGAACCACCAAACTCTATTAATATAGGGGGATGAATGTATGCTTTTATAAATATACTAAGAAAATCTCACTAATGGTTATCAGTAAATACCCTAAAGAGTAGTTTAAATCCTTACTTTCCAATTATTATTGCATACCCCTACATGTTTCCCCTTTTACTCAATGTATTACATCATTGGCCTCCACCTTGATATAATGGTTGCATCTTCCTCGAAACCCAAGGTTGAGCCTGAGTACCAAGATACCCTATTCTCAGAAATATTAACCTAGTTTAATCACTATAATGACATGTTCAAAATAATCAAACAAGTATCTAACGATTCATGCTCTGAAAATGATGAGAAGGTAAAGTTTAAACACAAACTTGAGGCTTACAAGAAATGCAATATTCACATGGCCACAACCAAACTAAAGGTGTTCCCTTGCATCAAATTATGTTAAAACTGACTTCTCATTGCTATCCAAGTGTAGAATGGATTTCATAACTAGGTTTTCTTGCCCAAATCTTAGTACCATATCACTAACATCTCTAAGAACACCTAAAAGGCATGTTAATCCCTCCTATATTTCACCTTCTCTTATGATGCTACAATGATGAAAAATTAGACTAAGATCTTATAGATATATGACATCCTATAAGATTGAGCTAATAACCTAATGCCAACTAGGATAACAAGGAGGGTGTTAATGCATACACAATCTACACCTTCCAGGAGGAGATCTAGGTTAGCATGATTTTTCTAAACTAGTTATTCAAGGCCTAGGATTGCTTTCACATTAATGAATTATGGGTGCCTCTCCTCCATATGATCATCACTAGCTCTAAAGTTATAAACATGGGAGGCTTGATCAACTTCAAGTTGGTCAATACCAAAGTAGATTCTTAATTAGGAATGAATTTATACATAATAAGCTACCTCATAGATGAGGTCTATAGGACACTCACTTTCAAGAAATCCATTTTTCCTTTATGTATTCTAGGGGGCTCGATGGTCCATGTAGTCTTCTATAAACTATATGGCCACTAGTATAAAAACCATATCTGGGAAATTTATGAGTATTTATACTTAATGGTCTATAATGTGATCAATACATCCCCAATGACCCATTTATCATAAAAAAAATTGGACTCCATTATATCCATTAAATACTATTAATATTATAAGAATGACACTATGATTTGAGTCATGAGCATTCTCAAGCATCATCTCCACTTGACATACTTCATCCTATATTTCTTAGCAAAGTAGAAGATCACATACCAATTAGTGGAAGGTATTTTTAGATTTTGTAAAGGATATGACCAAAAGGCATGCCTATCATTTTTGATCTCCATTAAGAACCATGTTTACAAGGCCTTCCATTGCCTCCAAAATATGGTAGCTAGATATGACTCCTTTGTCTTAGGGAGAGTTAAAATCTAGCATTAAGATCCTAACGGAGTAATTAGGGCTCACTTGATGAGGTATTAAAACCACTCTAATATAAAACACAACCACTAGTTGGAGGATGATGAGAAGATCTACTTAAATGTTGAAAACATCTAAGAAGTGTTGTCTCAAACTATGGTCAGAATAAGAAGAAAGGAAAAGAGATCTAGGTAGGATGATCTTATCCCCCTCTAACTCCTTCTCACTCCATAGAGGATCTAACTATAACTCCTCCCACTATATCTAGGAGTATTTTTAATGCACTATACAACCTTTTGTCCTCATTTTATAGTTCCAACCCTACCTCCTTAAGAAGCTCATGTGCCTTATCCTCCACCACCTAAAGAAACTCCAACACCTCATGCTCTACCTCCTCAAGTAGCTCCTACACTTCCTCATTGTCCTTTCCATCCTTCTTCAGTAACACCCTCTCTTCATGCCCCAAATCCACCTCCACTTCCTACAATAGTTATAGTGGCCCAACCCCATCCATGATATACTTGTATTATTGGTGATAGGTAGCCTAGGTGTAAATGATTAAACCCCTAACACCTTAACCCTAGTTTAAATAGACCCTAAGGTTTGATATCACTAATAATTTTGAGGCTAGCCTAGAAAAGGGAAACCAAAAAGTACCAATGTATGTTCTAACTTCCACCCATTATACCTCCCACTTCCTCCATCTCCTTTCCACCCCTCACTCTCACTACCTTCCAACTCCTAGTCATGGCAACCCAAGTTTTGTTCCCCTTTCACACACTCCCCAAGTGGTGCCTCATATTTTCCCCATTACACCCCTTAATAATTCACCAAATTAACTTTGACCTATATCCTCTTGATTATACTCACCTCTTTATTTCCATTTTCCTCATCTTTTCCACAACCCAAAACCTCCATAATGCCTTCATTAAGCATGCCTTTAATTCAGGTACCTACAAGTAAATCTTCATCAATGATCATAACTACAACCATTAAGAGTGTATATATAGTGATATAAACTATCCAAATACCCCATTTGGTCATATTGGAACCTCTTGTAATGGTTAAGCTTCCTCTAAGTTTAGTCTTTTTATTTATTTCTATCTTGGATTGTCTTTTCATCATACCATCTCAAGTCAACCTAGGTAAGAGACCCAAGAAAAAGTAGAAGAAAACTCACCCTTGAGCTCCATTTTAGATACCTTATGCTCTAGTCTATCCTCCTTCAATGATCTCAATAGTTACTCTATACCTAGTCATAGTGCCTCTATGAATTTCTCCCCTACCCCTTATTTATATTACTCTAAATTCCCAAGGATTTGGATTCAACTAGCTAATATCTTCCCTTTGGTCGAACAACCCTCTCTCAAGAGTCATTTCTACTCATGTGGGCATGATCTAGGAGTAGAGGGAGGTAAATATGTTCCCATAGGCCTCCCCTTTAATCCTTCCTCCCTTTTTCCCATTTCCCCTCCCCCTTTATTTTTTCCTCATTCACCCCTTCCACTTCATTTACCATCCAACTCATCCTCCACCCTTCATCACCATATCGACCACCCCTCCAACACCTCCTAGAACTAAAATAATGGTACTAAGGTTGAAATAACCATATATTATAGTATAGGGTGATCCAAAAGACACTAGATATTTGATCAAGCCATGACAAGCATGAAGCATAATCTAATGTAGAGGTTTATCTAGGAAAGAACCTAGTGGTATGACAAATTAAGGAGGATTTATTCTCCCTCACCAAGGTGAGGACTTCTATTGGGGATGAAAGAATTAATCAAGATCCATTATCCATTCTCTAGGAAACTCACAATTTGTCAAATAATCTCTTTGAGGACATGCAAAAATAAGTTTATACATTAGAATCCTAGGTGAAGAGCTTCTTCCCTACTAGGATGATTGGGAACATCAAGGATGCCCTCTTAATACTCTTATAATTTTTGGGTAAGGTGGTCAATACTATGATAGAAACCAATGTGATTATCCAATATGCTCAGGCTTACATGGGAGGATTATGGAGATAGATGGGAAGTGTAGGAAAATGTTGATGGTGATCAACAAAGGTATATTCCCATAATTGAAACTAATGCCCACTTTAAACTTGTGATTATATCATAAATATGTTGGGAACATTAAAGGTAGGTAGAGAGGAATGGATAACTATGGCTCATAATATAATAAGAACCTTGGAAGAAAGAAAAAAATACATTAACCTAATTATCTTTGTGTTATTCCATTTAAATGGCACCTTGATGGATAGGGGAGAATTTAGAGTCTACTTGGGTAATTTTGACTAGGTT
Organism: Torreya grandis; assembly: GCA_037957365.1. Lineage (NCBI taxonomy): Eukaryota > Viridiplantae > Streptophyta > Pinopsida > Cupressales > Taxaceae > Torreya > Torreya grandis. The sequence continues at coordinate 312,174 of JARHVA010008019.1, read as the reverse complement.
ATGAGGGAGAAAGTCTACAAATAAAACATAGAAAGGGCCTAAGTAATTTTTAAGCTATCAACATAGTCCACAACAAGCATTAATCAAGTGTCTAAGGTCTAGGTGTCAATGTAAACTTATTTCTAGGTGGACCAGAGGATAATGACTTAGGTCAACGTGATAGTCAAGGAACCCCAGATGAATTTTGCTAAGTTAGATCAAGAATTTAACCTCATAAAAATCATGATGGAAGTTAGGGATGTAGGATCAAAATATTTGGGAGAGAGATATTAATACCCACGTATTTTTATCAACTAGGTAGTCTGCCACATATTTTTTGGTGGGATTGAGGGGATTTTATATTTTTAATTTTGAATTATGATTGTAACTATCATGAGTAGCCATCATGGCCCAATATTGAAATATCACATTATTTGGATTTGAATCACATCCCCATTTATATAAGTTAAATTCACATTATAATCTAAGGTTCAACTAAAATTTTCTCAAAAGTGTTGTTGGATTACAACCAAGATTTCACCTACTTTTTCCTTCATCTCTTTGGACTATAGAGTTGGCCATGATCAATTTTTATAATAATAATTTTTTTAATGAATATAATTATAGTTTTATACAAAGGGATTATTCTACATCCAAATTATCTTTGATCTCCATTGTAAATTTTTGTTAATGTTAGATTAATCAGAATAATACCTTGATATTAATTATATTTTATGGTTATGTTGTCCTTATCTATTATAATCACTTTATGAGCTCTCTTGTTTCACTTTTTATTATATAATTAATTTGTGTTAATCTAAAAGTTATCATTAGATGTTTACGTGTAAATTAATACAAAATTTAGTACTCATATTTAGTGAGGGTTTAGAGTTGAAGCATGCTCCCTTGTTTCCTCAGACTCTTCTCACTGTATGTTCTTTGAGGTAGAACTATTAGTGAAACTTAGTAAATAGAGGTATAACTATGGCAAGGGCATTTGGTTTGATGGTTGATGCATTGAGTTAATTATAAATTTAGAGGCTCTATTTTATTCTTTACTCTCCCCTCTCTTTTTGTTTTTATTTTCAAAGATTTAACTACCCTTTTCCCTTGTGTTTAGAAAGTATAACATAATACATAAACTCTAGTAATAACCTTTAATGATTAGATCTATTTTCAATAATCTCATATTTAAATTTTGGTTTTGGTATCATATATCATAGATAATATTTATGTAGACTCCATTATGAAGTCAAATACCCTCATGTATGCCCTGGCCTGATCCCAAATCAGTCCTAAAATGGAAGACAAAAGTTCATCATTACTTCCATATTCCTCTTTGATGAATACCTAATCTCATGGGTATTTCATGAACCATAATTTGGAGTGAAAATTACCTTGAAGTATAACCCTAAGGAAATTAATTAAGAGGATAAAATGCATGGATTCAGTAATGGATCCCACATCTACACATGATTCTCAACCAAGGGATCAACCTCCCTCCCCTTCAATATAGTGTACAAAGAGACTACTAGTTAAATCTGGTAGTTAAAGAGAATTCAATCCCCAAATTAGGATGGAAATTTTAAGAGGTATTCTAGGTTCCCATGTCCCTTACACATAAATATTTTCCCATGTTTAGGTTTTAGGCACAACCACTACAAGTAATAGCTCACCAGTTTCTTCAACTAAACATAGGAAGAACAATTTTGTAATGACTCTTTTACCTCCCCTCGGTATAATTACAAAAGTAAGTCTTCTTGAATTATTGAAAATAACTTTTTTCCCATTCTAAATACTCCATACTCTCCTCACTCTCTTGAGTCTCCTCAATAAATCTTTGTGCCTTATACTTCATCCACTTCATCACCTTCAATTACACTTCCTACCATAGTTATCCCTACAAACCCTCTACCATCTCATCCAAATTTCACTCTCCCCCATCTATACCTATCAAATTAAGTATAAGGACTCTCTTAATCCCTCTTAGTATTAAAAAATAGAAGATAGTCCATCACTTGGTCTCCTTATTATAAAGGAAGTTACTGAAAAGGAAGAGAAAAAAGTTGCAAAGGTGACAATGGAATTTGAAGAATAAGCTAAATAAGTAATATATTTATTTGATTATATTTTTGATGAGGAAGACTAGGAAATAGGCATTGAACAAATATCTGATGAATAATTTGAGAAAAAAACTTCAAATCTTTGAGTCTAGGTGAATATGAAGTGAAAGACACCTTAGCCAACCTCACACAAGAACAAAGTCAAAGAATTGATTGGGTAGTCTCTTTCATTATTTATTCAGTTTCTAATATAGAAATACCATCAATGATTTTAACTTGAGTTATTCTTAGGGTTATATAATCTATTTTTATTGATACTATTGTTAATTTTGATATTATTTATTTTCCTAAACTAATAAGGACTCTTAAGGCATTCCATTTTGAGAACTTGGTCATAGTTTCTATTTTCAATCCAAATAATCACTTGGTTCCGAAGAAAAAGTTGACCCAAATAAATCTCTCCATGCCCCAACCATTATCCATACCAAAATAAATAATGATTTTGGAAGTAAACTTAGGTCTTACTAGATTTTTGGTATAAGTAATGCCCATGAAAGAAACATCCCCATAGAATATGGTTGGCTAGAAACTTCCTTAATTCCCTATCCAGAAAAGTGCCACCCTACCAACCACTTTGAATACATCCCTTCCAATGATAACTCAACCTTCCAAAACTTTAGACCATACTCAAGAAGTTGAAATAAGAAAATTTATTCACCTTTATTGGTAAGATAGATGCAGAATGTTAGATCTAAAAGAAAAAAAATTATTTTGACTGAGCTTCACATAGTCTCCACTTGGTTTGATAAGGAAAGTGTGGCTATTTATAGAGTGAATAAGAGGAAAATGGTGAACATGAGAACAAAGGGTGAAGTTAAATTTGAACAAAGAGAAAACTTGTTTTCATTATTGAAGAAGACTAAGAGAAATACCAATGACATTGTTGAATATATTGAAGATTTAAACACTTTTATAAATTTCAAAAGGGAGATAATTAAATAAATAAATTAAATTAATAATAAATAATTAAAATTATGGAATAAAATTTAGATTTCATAGGCCCTTTAGGAAGTTATTGTTGATGTTCAAAGTGTAATTACTAGGTTATACAATGTTTTTTACAATATTAGGCTTTATAGGATAGGTAATCAAGCTAATAATTTATATATTGTTACACTATGTAATAATATGAGAGATATGGAGAGGATATTGAATTTATTAGCTAAGTGATCAATGATTAATCCTTTTGATTAGTTGAATTTCATGACCAGTATGGATTCTTATGGGTGTTTGAACTATGTGATTACCAAGAAGGATGCTTCCCTAAATTGCCATAGATAGATGAATAAGTTGTTGGTACTTTTTATTAGTCATGAGAGTGAGGTGATATATATTTTGGGAAACATGATATTCATAAGGGTGATTACCCAAGTTGGGGAACTTGTCAATAGACCTAATTTTGAGAATCTTCTCCATTTGGCTACCACAAATTTTAGAGAAGAAATTTAAGGTATTGTTTATAAAATTAATGAGGAGGTATTGTATTTGGTTGGGTTTTTTAAAGTTAGGGTAAAGAGAAAAAAGTATCTAGTATTCAAATTCAAGATCTCAGAGGTAAAATAATAAATATTGAAGGTTGATACTATCAGAATATTGAAGACTTCATTATTCAATTTTTGAAAGTGTTGAGAAAGGATACATAAAATATCACATAATATCCATTTGAGAGGCTATAAACACTTTAAATAAGCTTCTAATGCTAAAAAACAAACACACTCTATATATTAGTCATAGAGCTATTATAATCTTTAATTATTTAGCTTCTCTCACCTAAATACACACCAAGAGTGCATCTTAAATAGGTAGATTTAAGTAATATAATAACCTTAGTGGAAATTAAAATAATAGGTGGCCCTCCCACTAGGTAAGTAGGTTGGTTATTATATGCCACTGAGGTGGGATTGTGGCCCATAAGCACTAAGTCATGTGTACACCTTAAGCAGGCTTAACTAATATAATTAAGATACATTAATTATTTGAACACCTTTCCTTAAGTGATGATTAGGGAGTGGAAAAAAAAACAAATGGGTCCAAATTACTAGGATTACTAAGGTACCCATATAAAAATAATAAAAGGAAATAAGATGTCCTCATGAACACCCTCAAAGGATAAGTTTTGAAACCCCAAGCATACCATGCAACTCAAAGTAACAAGGTGAAGAAAAAGGCTTCATAAAGATATAGACAACATGCTACTGAGTCATAATATACTCCAAGATAAGAATCCATCATGAATTTTTGATGAATGAAGTACACATTTTCTTCAATGTGCTTAGTTTACTAGAGCTCCACTAGGTTGTAAGATATGTCAATTGTACTCTGATTGCCACACCAAAGTAAAGTTGGTGAATCTTATGTGAATCCAAACTCTATAAATACATGAAAAATATAGATAACCTATTTACTTCATATAACTTATGCCCTATACTCAACCTTCTTTAGATGAAAATGCAATAGCCTATTGCTTAGTGTACAACCAAGTAATAGGTGAAGAACCAAGATAAAATATGTAGCTAGAAGTGGAATACATGCCATCAAGAGAAATTTCCCAATATTAATCATTGTATCAGACCAATTTGGTAGAACCCTTGGTGTAATGTAATCCAAATTGAGTATTTCATCACATATATCATAAAATACTCTTGCCATTTTGCCAATGACAATCATGAGGTTCATGTGTAAACCTAGCTACAAGCCCAACTAGAAATTAAATGCTAGGGTATGGGTAAAATATATACAACTCCCAACCATATACCTATACAATTTAGGATCATAAAGATTAGTACAGGTGGAATTTAAAATCACTCTAGACTAAAAAAGGAAAAGGATTTGGCTTACAATTAGCCATGCCAAAATGCTAAATAAAACCAAGGGTGTAATTATACTAACTTAAATAAATATATGTATTTGACTATGAAATATGTAAACTAATGAAGTGCAAAAGACCAAGATCTTCCATATCAAACTATGCCAAAAATGCCTACTAATTGACCTGAATATGAAAAGAGGAGCTTCTTGTGAGAAGTAGATCATCAAAATATAATAGTAGTATAAAAAGTACCTCCCCAATATGCTAAATATTCACTATGGGATATGAGTGACAATAAACAAATCCATTATAAATAATAAATGAATCCATATTTTTATACCAAGCTTGAGGGGCATGCTTGAGACCATAAAGAGACCTTCAAAGTTTAGAAATAAGAGAATAATCATGAATAGACCCACTAGGATGCTCCATATATATTTCCTCATGCAAGTTTTAATGTAATAAGGTAATCTAATGTCCATCTTATACACCATCTAAACTTATGATACATCTAGATAAAGTACAAGGTGTATACTTGACAATGGGTACAAAAGTCTCATAGTATTCAATATCTTTGACTTGCAAGAAACCCTTTTCTATAAGATGGGCCTTATATTTGTCAATGGACCCATATTTTATATACTTGGTGTGGTAAATCCACTTTTACCTAACTAAATTTCTTCCCCTAGGAAAAGTGACCAAATCCTAAGTATGATTCATCATTAAAGAATAATACTCATGTGTCATCTCATCATCCCAGTCATGTATCCCATGAGCCTATGAAAAAGATTGTATATCCCTAGATAATGATAGACATAAAAGTCTAGTACTTACATAATGTGGATGACAATGTCAAGTGGGTGGAAGATCCTGTATGAAATTTGTTACCTTAGAAAATATAGTTTATACCCACTTAGGGATAGTGGAAACATTAGTGGGAGGAGGATAATCAACCCCTATAGCCTCCTTAGGTACCTGTTAAAATTGTTCCTCAATTAATGAATCGTAAAGAGGTGGTGATGAATCAATTAAAGAATAAGGCATGGACTAATATTAATAAACATAAGATGTGAATCACTCATCAAACTATACATGTTTGAAAATGAACATCATGAGTATCGGGATCTAGAAGTTAATAAGATCTCATGTCCTCATAATACCCTATAAATATCAAGGATTTTCTCTTCTTATCCAATGCTTTATTTTTATTATTTGGGATAAATTCCCAAGAATGTCTCCCAAAGATTCTATAAAAAATGAGACATTAGGCTTGGTTCTAGACCAAGCCTCCTAAAAAGTCAAATGCTCAAGTGCTTTGTGTGGTGTGTGGTTCTAAATGTAGTTCACATAATTAAATTACTCTACACAATAGATAGGATGTGAATCCCATGAATATATCATGTAGTTATCCATCTCATTCAAAATTTGTTTCTTCCATTATGCTAAGCCATTTTGTCATGGAGTATGAGAATCAAAATGCTGGTTAACAATACCATGAACTACCAAAAAATTAAAAAAATCTCAACTGAAGTACTCCCCCCATTATTTGTGTGAAGTATTTTTATGTAAAAGGAAGATTATTTCTCAACTAAAGCCTTAAAACTATTAAAGTGATCAAATGCATCAATCTTGTACTTGAGAAAATAAACCCAAGACACCTCTATAAATTATCAATAAAGGTAAGGACATACTTATCTCTATTGAAAGGAGTTGAAAAGACAATCAAATTACTTTGCATAAGCTCAATTGGTGAAGAATATGTCCTAGACATACCTTTAGGAAATGGATCTTGGTATTGTTTCACTAGTGTACAACTAGGGAAAACTCCATCAAGACATGAAATGATAGGAAAACCCTCTACCATAATGTGAATTCTCAACTCTTTCAAATATTTATAATTGAGATGTCTAAATTTCTCATGCCAAAGCCTACTCTCATAATCTACATGAGAAACATAATATGTCCCTAAGGAAGATTATCATAAAAAGCCTCAAAGTATAGATTCAATAACTATGATCAATAACAACCTATGAAATGAGTGTGTGAGGATGTAAAAAAGATCAAACTTCAGCACCCTATGGTGTGAATGTCACTATTTTGCCCTGAACAAAATTACAAATCTAATAAACTAAAAACAAATTAGTAGTGATATATGGAACAATAATGCATCATTGATTCAACCACCATCTAGATTTATTTCACCCTATCCCTTAACATAAATAAAGGATGAATCTCCAACCTCAATTTTTGAAGTAGAACTCAAACCAAGAGATACAAATGACTCCTTAGAATAAGACATATGGTGAGAATTACTAAAATCTACAACCCAACTATTTAAAACAAGTAACTATGATATCATGATAACATTAAATGTTTTCTCATTCTCATTAGATGGAGGATTGGAGATATAAATCTTGTGTTTATTGATGACATCCTCTAGGGCTTGTATTCTCTTAAAACACCTAGACACTTCATGACCAGTCCCCCCACAATAGGAGCAAGATAGGTTGGACTTATTCTTGGATTTTAAATATGACTTGGGTTTAGATGTGTTGATGTTGGGCTTATTGGTGTTGGAATTAGGTGCATTTTGAGATGGAGGAGAAGTTTTCTTTTTCTTACTCTTTATATTTCTCTTATTTTTAGAATGTGTCTAACTAATGTTTTTTGAGAGGTGGAAGACTCAATGTGAGACAATTTGGATTCCTCCCTCGTAAGTCTCTCATAAAACAACTCTAAATCATGAATTTTGAATGCAACACCTAAGGCATCAATGCTAGAGAAAAATGTAGAAGACAAATATGGAATGGACTATGCAACTTGTATAAAATCAAGTATACACATTCCTCATATTTCTTATCTTGCCCACTCCCCTTCAACTATGTCAAAAAATACTTAAACTTAGTGAGGTAGTTGACAATAGAGATAGAGTCATCATGATTGAGAGAATTAAGATCTACTTCAAGCTATATGGCTCTCATGTGATATACTTTCCAAAATAAATCTTTAGTTTAGCCCACATTTTGAATGGAGTACCACACTCATCCAAATGAAATAATAAACTATCACTCATATATGTCCCTATTATAACCCCACACTCATCAAACTTACATTGGTGTTGAAACTTTTCATACTCCCATGTGAACTATGGTTGAGTTTCATTCATTAGAGACCATAATCCTTTGTGTTTTATGATTGTCTCCATTTGAGGTCTCTATGTTGTTGGAAATATTGTCATTGATGTCAAAGGTCTAGCATTATTGGTGATAAAGGCCCCATTGCATTTAATGTTGTTTATAATTTATATATCTTGGCTAATGTGAGTTAATATTTATTTAATATTAATGAATATATTTTTGGTTGCATATGAGACAAAAGAAGGGCCCATGGAGAAGTCAAAGAGCCATGAGGTAAAATTAAAAGAAGGAAGGGACACATTTTTTCATGAAGAGTCATCTTGGGGAATTCCAAGAGTCACTAAGTGAAGACAAAAGAGGAAGGGAACAATTTTTCATGAAGGGAGACTTTGAGGATTACGAAAATTCACCAAGATAAGGACAAAAGTGGGAAGAACGTTTTTGGTCATGAAGGGTCACCACATGACTTTTCAAAGGAAAGAATATGAAGGGTCATACAAGTTTGGTGCCATTTTCCATGAGGATTGAAGGGTCACAAAGGGGGAAGGCCAAAGGTCATTTAAAAAGCTATAAATAAAGGCTTAAGAAGTTGTTTGTAATAAAAGAGATAGAGGTTGATTTGACATTGTAATATCTAGCTTCGAAGAGCAATTGTGAGAGACAAATATGATTTGTATTTGTTATATCTAGCTTAGAAGAGCAAAGGTGTGAGAGAAAAAGGAGATGTTGTAATGAACTATCATTTGTTGAGATAGAAACATTGAGAGATAGGTGTGTGGTATACACAAAGGGATTGGTGCTCACGAATTGTTTTTGGGTTGGTGCTCGGCAAAGGGTTTGGTGCTCTTATGGGTTGGTGCTCATGAATTGTTGTGGGGTTAGTGCTCAACAAAGGGTTTGGTGCTCTTATGGGTTGGTGCTAATGAATAGTTGCTAGGTTGGTGCTTAGCAAAGGGGTTGGTGTTGATGTGGGTTGGTGCTCATGAATAGTTGTTAGGTTGGTACTCAACAAAGGGGTTGGCACTCTTGTAAGTTGGTGCTTGAAAATATTGTTTGGGTTGGTGCTCATTCATATACTTGAGATTGTTCTTTATGGTTTTTCTCACATTGGGTTTCCACATTATATCTGGTGTTTCTGTCTATCTTGTGTGGTGTTTATTGTTTGAGTTTTATTACATATCTTGAATGTTTGATTAAGTGGAATTTGGTTAAGGGAAAGTTTTGTAGGATATATGATATACTGATTCACCCCCCTCTCAGTAAATCCTATGCTTAACAATTGGTATCAAAGCAACTTCCTTTTTGAAAAGTTTTACATCTTGAAGGTAGATCAGGAAAGAACGATGGCTGGGTCACAAGAAGGATTTTATACAAATAAGGCACCTTTGTTTGATGGAATGAATTATGCTTTTTGGAGCATGAGAATGAAGGTTTATTTGATGGCCCTTGGATTTGACATATGGAAAGCAGTGGTGGAGGAATATGAAGAGCCACAGACATCTACAATTACTCCAGTAGAAAAGAAGGCAAGTGAATGTAATGTTAAAGCTTTAAATGCTATTTTATGTTGTTCATGTGAATCTAAATTTGTTAAAGTTATGCAATGTAAATCTACTTATGAAACTTGGGTAAAACTTGAGAATATTTACAAAGGTGATGGAAAGGTTCAGCAAGCTAAGCTTCAAACTTTTAGAAGGTAGTTTGAAAGTTTGAAGATGGAAGAAGAAAAAGATATAGCATGTTATCTTTTGTGAGTTGATCAAATTGTAAATCAGATTCAAGGTCTTGGAGAAATGTTGGATGAGTCAAAAGTGGTGTAAAAGGTTTTGAGATCTCTACCAATGACATATGATGCAAATGTTTTAGCAATCAAGGAGATGTAGAATTAAGACAAGCTAAAGATGGATGAGCTTCATGGTATACTCACAACATATGAGATGCAGATAAAACAAGATAAACCCTCAAAGAGAGAAGTGGCTTTCAAGACATCAAAGAAAGAGAAAGCTAAGATTCAAGAATCAAGTGATAGTTTCAGTGATGATGAAGATGACAATGGAGCACTTTTCATTCCCAAGCTGAAAAGAGGAACAGGTAAATATCAAGAAAAATTACATTTTAAATGTTTTAATTATGGAAATATTGGACATTTTTTAGCTAGATTCCCAAATAAGGGTAATGATGATGAAGAAGAAAAGCCTACATACAAGAAGAATTTCAAAGGAAAATATAAGAAGGGATTCAAGAAGAAGATCTTGTATTCTAATGATCCTAGCTCAGTCAAAGATAGTGGAGTCAACAATTCAGAAGAAGAAGAGATTCTATTCATGGCCATACATGAAGATGATCAAGAAGAAGAAGAGGAGGAAGCTGAAGTGAATATGCAAGGAGAACTCATTTGTGCCCTTGAAGAGTTAAAAGCTATTGACAAGAAGAATCAAAGATTAAAGTGCCATATCAAGAAAACTGAAAAGGAGTCAAAGGAAATTATTGATGATCTAACAACACACTTGGAAGAAGCCAAGAAGAATGAAGAAGATATCACAACATAGTTGGAAATAGCAAGAAAAGAATGTCAAAGGTATGTTATTGAAATTGCCTCTTTAAAATAAGATATAGAGAAAGTAGTCAATGATAAAGTAGTCAATGATTCAAAATATGGGGATATCACTAACATGCTAAATAAGATATTGGAAAGTCAAAAAGAAAATTCAGACAAGATAGGGATCAGTTTTGAAAAGAAAAAGAGCTATGCTGAAGCTCTTATAAAAGAGGAAACAAAAAGGGGAGAAGTGAAAAATATAGAGGACATTTCAAACAGAGAAGGCTGGAGATAACAAAGCTACAAAAGACAATCAGTTCAGAGATATACATACAGGTCTTATTTTTATGGCTATTGTTTTATTGTAATGGATATGGTCACAAGAAATTAGAATGTATAAAAAGAGCAAACAATTTCAAAAATAAGGAGAAGGAAATTCAAGTAGATTCAAGAAAAATCCACAACTTTTTTTCTCCTCTATCAAGCTTTGATGAAGAGACCATAGTATGATACAAGTGCAACAACTTCAGACACATAGCTTGGTATTGTAGAAGTGTGTTCAAGTCAGTCAAGAGGAATTAGAGTTTTAAATCTCCATTCATCAAGAAGAAGGTTCAGACATGTTCATGGCATAAGAAACAACCTAAATATTCTATGATGGTTCAGATATCCCTGCATGTAAGAGGTAGAGATCAGCCATGGTTAATTGATAACAGATGTTTGAGGCATATGATATGAGATAAAAGTAAGTTCATTACTCTAAAGAAGATCAATGGTGGTATAGTGAGATTCAAAGATAAAACCACTACCAGGATAGATGGAAAAGGTACTTTGAGTCTGGATTATGGTGGAACTAAGACTAAGAATGTTTTGTATGTAAAATGTCTTAAGCATAATCTATTGAGTGTTAGTCAAATATGTGATCAAGGATACACATTAAATTTTCATGCTAAAGGTTGTGAGATTAGAAGAAAAGATTCAAATGAGTTGATTGCAGATGCTCAAAGGATAGGAAACAATGTGTATGTATTATCAAATATCTTCTCAAAGGCATGATCAAAGGACACATTCAAATATATATGAGATGAGTTGGGAGTAATTTATATTATTTCCTGCCATTGATGTTTAGAATCAGTTGAGGTGGACCTAAGTGTTAGATCTAGGTAGGCCCTTTGAAATTGATGTCAAAGGGGGAGAATAACAAGTATAGGTATAGGTGCAAAAATAGGTACAGAGAGCAGGTAAAGGTTGTTATAGTAAGGGGGAGTTACTGTATGTTTTTAGATGATAGTATGTGTAGGTGATAGGATGTGGTAGTTTCAGGATTGAGGTTACCATCAATGACAAAGGGGAAGATTGTTGGAAATATTGTCATTAATGTCAAAGGTCTAGCATTATTGGTGATAAAGGCCCCATTGCATTTAATGTTATTTTTAATAGATATATCTTGGCTAATGTGAGTTAATATTTATTTAATATTAATGAATATATTTTTGGTTGCATATGAGACAAAAGAAGGGCCCATGGAGAAGTCAAAAAGCCATGGGATAAAGACAAAAGAAGGATGGGATGCATTTTCCCATGAAGAGTCATCTTGGGGAATTCCAAGAGTCACCAAGTGAAGACAAAAGAGGAAGGGCATAATTTCTCATGAAGGGACACTTTGAGGAATATAAAAAGTCACCAAGATAAGGACAAAAGTGGGAAGGACGTTTTTGGTCATGAAGGGTCACCACATGACTTTTCAAAGGCAAGAATATGAAGGGTCATACAAGTTTGGTGCCATTCTCCATGAGGATTGAAGGCTCACAAAGGGTAAATACCGAAGATCATTTGGAAAGCTATAAATAAAGGATTGAGAAGCCATTTGTAATAAGAGAGATAGAGGTTGATTTGATATTGTAATATCTAACTTAGAAGAGCAATTGTGAGAGATGAATATGATTTGTATTTGTTATATCTAGCTTAGAAGAGCAAAGGTGAGAGAGAGGAAGGAGATGTTGTAATGAACTATCATTTGTTGAGATAACAACATTGAGAGATAGGTGTGTGGTATACACAAAGGGTTTGGTGCTCTTGTAGGTTGGTGCTCATGAATTATTGTTGGGTTGGTGCTCAGTAAAGGGATTGGTGCTCCTATGGGTTGGTGCTCATGAATTGTTGTTGGGTTGGTGCTCGGCAAAGGGCTTGGTGCTCCTGTGGGTTGGTGCTTGGCAAAGGGGTTGGTACTCCTGTGGGTTGGTGCTCGGCAAAGGGGTTAGTGCTCTTATGGGCTGGTGCTCATGAATAGTTGATGGGTTGGTACTCAACAAAGGGGTTGGTGCTCCTATGGGCTGGTGCTCATGAATAGTTGTTGGGTTGGTGCTCAGCAAAGGGGTTGGTATTGGTGCTTGAAAATATTGTTTGAGTTGGTGCTCATTTATATACTTGAGATTGTTCTCTATGATTTTTCCTACATTGGGTTTCCACGTTATATATGGTGTCTCTCTCTATCTTCTGTGGTGTTTATTGTTTGATTTTTATTGCATATCTTAAATGTTTGATTAAGTGGAATTTGGTTAAGGGAAAGTTTTATAAGATATATGATATACTGATTCACCCCCTCCTCTTAGTATATCCTATGCTTAACACATGTATGGTAATTATGTGTAGTCAAAGGATCACAATGGTTAATACTATAAGTAGACATAATGATACTGAATCACCAAAGAGTAGAAATAATACAAAAGGGTGCATAAAGTGGAACTGAGCCAACCCCCAAAAGATCATATTAAGGACCCCCCCCCCCCCCCCCCCCCCCCCCGCCCAAATTTTATACTTTATAAAATTAGTGTATTTTTACAAACTTATGATATGAATGGATTTAGAATAAAAAAATATACACTTTTGAAAAAAATGAAACTCAAATTCAAGTTACGGTTCAAAAGTTATATGCATTACGATTCCCCATAAATGGGTCAAAAACATTAAAAAATGCACTATAAAATAATTTTCATGTCCAAAATGGAATTTAAGGTAGGATTCCAGCCACTTTTTGTAAAAAAAATGAACCAAAAATTTATAAAATCTAACCAAATTGAAAAATATCCTAGATGGTGACCTCGATGTGCATGTAAGCGAGTTTGACTTCCTTTTTTAAAAATATAGCTTAACAAATAAAATATAATTAATTTCCAGCTATGTTTGAGAAAATAAAAAGAGTTTAAGTGTGTTTTTTTACTTTATCATAGTGATGTGTTATTCAAGTAAAAACAAGACTAACTCCTCAATATCCCATGGCCATATAAAATGAATTTTTAGAATATAGGACAAAAAAAGTAGTATGGTGCCTCAATACAAATTTTTAGCTTTGAAAAAAGTTCTAATGCCACCTTTTATCCTCCCTAAAATAGAATTATAAACATCTCTTATAGGAATATCAGTTGGAAAATATAATGCAACATTTTTTTAATGTAGAAAGGAAAATAGAAACAACACTCTGTCTTCGTTCCTCCTACGCCTCGCCTCTACTAGTCAATGCTTCTCTCTATTGTTTCAAAGCATAGGTAAGATATATTATAAAGATAAAAATGATTCCATAATAGAATATTATAGAGATAAATAATCAATGTAGCATCAAAAAAATGCTCAGCCTTAGCTTTTCCTCTCTATTCAAGCGCCTCTCAGTAGATTTAAAAAATTAGCTACATTTTTTTTTCAAACTACTACATAGCCTTAAAAAATATGATGACTTAGAAAAAAATATTGTATTTCCTTAAAATGACTTATAATAGTAGATGAATAAAAAAAATGCTCAAATCTCCTTTTTCTCTCATATGTTATACCTTCAATGCCTTCTTCACTTCCACGCAACAACTCCTTCCAAATTGCCTAGATTCCAACACCAATCAAGGTAGAAACTCTCTCCTCCGTTAAATAATATATTATAGCCAAAAAGACCCCTATAATGGTTTTTGGTTGCTATAAATCCCAATATTTTTTATTTTTTTAAATCTCCCAAAAATTTTTTCTCAAAAACAATTTCCTTATAATACATGAAGGCTAAAAAACTAAGAGGTGACAAATATATCCACTAGATAAAAACAAGAATGATAAATCTAATAAAGGATATATAAAATAAAATAAATTTTTCATCAAGATAAACTCTAGAAACATACTATGCAAGAGCTGTAGGGATAGATCAAAGAGATTTTCAAGAGAGTGTGGGCAAAACACTATGGGTAAATGGCTCTGTAAAAAAATTTAATGCTCTGATACCATGAAAGTTTAGAGTAAGGATATGTATAATATCACCTAATATCTATCTGAGAGACCAAAATCACTTTAAGTAATATTCTAATGCTAAAAAACAAACACACTCTATATATTACTCATTGAGCTATTACAATGTTGAATTATTCAGCTTTCCTCACCTAAATGCACACCAAGAGTGCATCTTAAATAGGTAGATTTAAGTAATATTATAATATTAGTGAAGATTAAAATAAGATGTGTCCCTCATAATAGGTAATTGGGTTGGCCATTATCTTCCATTGAGGAACAACTGGCCCTCCCACTAAGTATTGGGTTGGCCATTATCTCCCACTGAGGTGGGATAGTGGCCCATGAGCACTAAGTCATGTTAGCACAATCTAAGTAATATTAACTAAGAAAATTAAGATGAATTAATTATTGTAAATTTTTTTAACACATATATAAAGATTTATATGTTGTTTATGCACTAGGTGATGATTTAAAATCCATGAAAATAGCCTTTAGGTCAGTTCCACACATAACTGGCTATCACTACCCCCAACATCACAAAGCTCTTAGTGCTTGCCTCAATTGGAACTATAATTACTTAATCAAATCTTCTAGTTAATAGTTCCACATGAAAACTTGAATATAATAATGATTATGTATTTTCATGTTATCACCAATGTGGGACTTTAGTTCCCAATCTATTTATTATACATACTTAATATACTTTTAGCTGGAAAGTCTATTCTGGGCATTATTATTGTACATGCATCTTTGCATGATTTTTGAAGGAAGGGTTTTATCTTTAACTTATAATTTTATGAGAATATTGAAGATATGAGTCCTTCACCATACCAAAATTATAAATTTATGTAACCTCCTAGTCTTTAAGGGAGGAGAATTTTGGCTATTCAAATTATTAAGAAATTTGAAAGAGTTCTACTTGACTTTATCTCTATGTGTAAATCTTTATTCTTCTCCAATTCTATGGATTACTTGAGATGTTCCATCATTATAATATCTTAGTTATTTAATTATGTATGACTTATCTATTTTAAATATAGCTATTCATTTTTATCTATAACTTATTTAAATATATTTTACATGTTTATCATCACCCCTCCTGTATATTTGTAATATCAATCTAACAATTAGGAAAACTTTGATTTTTTTATGTTTGAGTATATTATGTTATGGTTCCCTTGACTCTTCACTATATTTGATAATTGTTGTGCTACATCATCTTAGAATGAGTATTGGTTAATATTCCTTATCCTATATTAGTTTAAGTACCAGTGTTGAAAGGCTTTACCCCTAGTTGTCCATAGGCTCTCTTTTATGCCTTAACCTTCCCTCTTTTTGAAGTTTATTTTTGAATTCTACCCATCTTGGTTAGAATCATCATCCTTCCATATACTCTAAGTAGATCTAGGTTCACCCATATCCAATATATTGATCGTTAATATTTTATATCACTCACCATTATTACACCAACAAGTTGCTATAAAACTAAATACCCTACACTTTGTGCCTTGTAGTGAGTCTATTTATTGATCCTAAAATTTTAGAGGAAAACATGTGGAAATTTTTAGGGTGTGCATAAAACCCACATCAATAGATCATGTTACCACCAATCCTTTCATCGACTCCACTACTCATTCCCATCATATTGACATTAAATCTCCCACACCCATCAGTTAGGATTGATAAAATCACATATAATTAGTCTTATTTCATAAAAATAACATAATTCATGGCTAACACCCTATAGAAATATCATATAGTAAGTTTTTATGTCAACATTGATACCTCAACATAATTTAATGAACAAGATGATTTACTCAATCAAAATCAATCCTACATTCAAATAACTAAAGTCAAACAATAATTTCCCCTAGCAAAAACCTCTTTTAGGTACTATCAAAACAAAATATTAATAAAATTTAGGAAAACAAATAAATCATTTTCCTTTTTGTGTTTGTATCATCATAAGACAACTCCACATCATTTATTACATACACCATCAATAAAGTAGAAAATATCTCAATAATTCAACTTGTATATATTCTCAATCTCACAGAATGTGATTTTATTGGTACCAATCCTAATTTTCATCATGATACATATACCTATCTCCATAATCACAACATCCCTCTAAATCCATCACATAACCAAGACACATCCTCCATGCAATATGTCTTTGATCACCCTCATTGGCAATACCATTTATCATAGGTCTATAATAGTATCCTAATCAATCTAAAAGAAGCCAACTTAGAAATCAATTAAGTTCCCACAAACATATTCAAGGAACAGATTTGAATATTCATATGTTGCTATAAAAATAAATAAAACATCAAGAAAAGAGAGACAAATAGTTGTCCACATACAAAAACAATTTATATGGTGCTTTGGACAAGTACCATAATGAAAACTAATTTTTTGTGTCATTCATAAGTAAATTTTACATAACTACCCTACACTTTGGGAAACCTACTCTATCCATTCATTATTTTCATCCTTATCCATTTGAGCCTAAACCATTTTATCATACCCAAATATTTTTCATCTTCCACCATTCTCATATTTATTCCATTATGGCCATCCTTTCCCCCATTTTTCTCTTGATAAGGAAATGGAAGAAATCTTGAGAAATATCTTGGCATATCCAAAAAATGGTGATTTGATGATTGTAGACATTGTTCATACATAATGTGGTCCTTGGAGATTTATTATGACCATTTTCATTATCCCTAATTCACCTATTTTCATCCCTAATTATCCCTAATATGCTTGTATATATATATATCCTTAATTGTATATAATCCTTATGTATCTATCCCTAATTATGTCAAATCCATTCATTCCCATCCATAATCATCCATAATCCATATATTTCTAATGTTAATCATCCCTCATCACTCTGTTATTAGCCCTCAACATTCCTAAACATTATCTTGAATTATTTCTATCTAGTACCACTCGCTTCCCCCACTGCTAGAATTAGTTTTCCCTTTACTAATATCCCTTATATATACATTAAAAAGTCATAAAATTTATAAAATATAGAAAATCGTAAAATATATATATATATATATATATATACAAAATACAAAAAATAAAACAAAAAGAGATCTAAAACCACAAAATCCAAATAACATGTCTCATCCATACTTAAGCTCAAATCCTTGATCATTTTGGCACCATTATTCCATCTTTCATATGCAGACATTATTCCCAATTCAATCCCCATGCATATATCTTTACCTGGGTAACCATCCAATGATCAATATCATCGAGCCTTCACACATGGATTTTAACTTGATTATTGACAAGATGCTTTCTATTTCTTTTTTTTTGACGTTTGTGTGTGTTTATTTTCTTATTTTCCTATTTTTGTCATTTATTTATGTGTTTTATGTCCATATCAGTCTAATGGCATATGAAAACAATGACATAATGGTTTCCCATATCGTGGTTCATCTTTCCATGTGTTATATAAATAATAAAGTTTCTCAAACAATCATAATTCATGCAAGCTTGGCATCATGTTCCTAGCATCAACATCCATCCTTACCATACACTTCTTCTAGCTAAAAATACATATCCAAATTCCCATTCACAATGGATATGTGTATAAACATAATTATAACTCCCATATCCAATCTATTCCAAGCTAATCTCATCCATTCATCATCAAATCTCTTTCAATTAAACCTAATATAATTTAATTATAGAAGATGTATCGATTCATTACTGTTAGGGACATCCTCATGTGCCCACTTTTTTAGCTTCTTCATTCTTTTAAAGATTGTTACTAACTCATAATATCATCCATCAATGTTATCATCACATCATTAATCTATGCAAATGGTTAACTCTTTGACTTATGTTTGCATATCCTAAACAATAAATCAGTAATTGATTAATCCAATCAAAGTATGGAATGCCATGTGGTATATCATTCCCAAATCCATTCCCTTGCATATATTGTTGCTTGGGGAAAATTAAAACTTGAAAATTTATCACTATAATATATCATTCTCTATTTACTCCCTTGCATGTAATGGTGCTTAGGGATAATCACATCAATCAACACAATCAAAGCATGCAATCCTTATTTCAAGTGAATTAGTCATACTAATATATATTATCCTATATTTTCATCTATATCAACCATCATCTTACATGATCATCACATATTTTTATAACCTAATCCCTCTTTCTTCATCCCCCACCCCTCCACCTTAACCTTAATTCTTCCATGGTAACATCCATCTTCTCATTTTAAGATCCCATTTACATCTTTTCATCCTCACATACCCTTTTGAGGGGGCATCATTCCTACCCAATCATCACATTTCTTCATCCATAATTAAATAACTACCATTACTAGGTGCATATGCATGTCCATTTTGTTTTGGTTTCTTCATTATTTTAATGGTTGTTACTCCTTCCTCAACTCATCCATTCATAATGCCCTTTCAAATAGGGGCCAAATGTAGACACCTTAAAGTACACATTTTAGTGTCAATTTTGACTTCTCATCACCCTATTCACTACACCACACTAATTTCATCCAAATCTCTAATCCTAACATCCATGTTGAATACTAATCCAATAATCATTATAATCCTAATCTCATTATTAATTAACATCCCTAGCCTAAACCATAACTATTCATCATTCCCTGCCCTCACCTAACCAATTAATCAATTTCATTATTTCCTTGTTCATCAAATTCATCCTACATCATGTTATTTAATTAAACTATGTTAATTATCTAACTCATGCCTAATAATAAATCCCATGTGCATCCAAATATCCATAATTTCATAAATTAATAAAATATAAGATCCTCACATCAACCCCCCATCAGGGCATCATCTAATTCCCCCAAATCCTCATGCAATCATATATCCAAATCCCAAAGTCTTATACCAAACTCAACCACCCCAAATATAAGGCAATCAATGAAATAGCAATATTAATTAGACATAAAATCCTAAAGCAAGTACATGCCTTCCAAACCTCCCTTATTCAATGAAAAAGTTGCCTTGATCTCAACCATTATTCTTAGATCAAGATCAACAATTTAAATTCATCCAAAAAACCTATAAATTGACACTCACCCATCAATTCTAAACAAGTATTCAATTCATAAATAAGTTATTTTCATTTTAAGCACAAATCCTTCAATCAACCAATCCACTCATCAAGCAAAGCATTCAATTAACAAGGGGACATGTTGCCAAAATCCATATGTGACTCCAAGTGACGCACCCACATCCATCTACACATTGAGAATTAAATCAATAAAATTATGGAGGATATTACATCTTGGTAGGTGAAAGTAATGTTTCATCATTCCTCTTCCATGTTATAATCCTAGGTACCTTGCATGTGTTTTATGTAATAATTTAAGATTTGTTTGAGTTTTTATTGTGTTTTTCACTAACACTTGTATTTTATATATAGTGAGATCCATGATCAACATAGTCCAAGATCTCTGGATTGGCCACCTATAATCTTGCATATCATTATGATTGATACTAGGATACCTAAACAAACTAAACTAGAAATAATCTCAAGTAACATGTACAAACACACATTATATACATAGAAGAACTACAATAATAATATTATCTCTATAATCATCATGGAGTAATATACATGTGTCAATAATAAAATCATCCATATAATCAATAATATATTATACAAGTGCTAACTCTACTAGTTGGCAATATAATATACATCTCAATAAATAATTGAAATCATCTATTACCAACATCTGAATCCAACTCATGTAATCAAAATTAACAACATCAAGAGCATAAACCATTATCTTAGTAATATTATAAAAATTAACATCTTGTGTCTTGAATAACACAAAAGGCACACCACAACATGACATGTGTATAATAACAAAAAGGCCCTACAAAACTACCACTATGAAAATTGAGGACTCGCAAATTGAAATGTCTCCTTGCCATGGACAACCCCCATCTCAGGGATTCAATTTGATTATATCACATCTTATGAATTTAATGGACATAAATATGTGGTTATGTGGGGGTTTCACTATAGGATTTTTCATATAATGTTTTATATTTAGTAGAATAATAATACATTAATTTATGGAGTTGGGGTGTAGTGGAAAAAAAAATCTTAGGAATCAACATTATGGAAAAATACTTTCAAGAAATATAATTTTGTTAGTCAATTGTGACAAAAGTGTATAATCATGGACACTGTTCAGTTATTTCTTAGGATAAGTGAATGGGGAAAGGATACTTTTACCTCATGAACATGGATTGGGATTTAGAACTAGATTCCAACTAAAACAAAGCATTGATCAAGTTTGGGATTAGAATGTCAAAATTTCACCTTTTTATTCAAATTTATTTTTTCATTAATTTTAATTTCATATGGTGATTTTTTCCGATTTAATTAAATACAATGAAACTACTCCATAGACAATGAGTTAGATGGTAATGTGGGACTCACCTATATTCATTTCTTCCACTATAGTATTATTGGGTTTTAAAATATTTGTGGATATGTTAACTTCCCAATTTAAGCTTCATTCATTAAAGTGGTATAATTTTTATTCCCTTAGTCTTTATATCTAGCCTAATAAATTAAATTATTTGATGAAAAATAAGACTTTTTTAGGTGATTAAAGTATTTGATTGGTCTAGCAGTAGTAGCTTGCACAACTTTTAGGTTTTTCATTTTGAAATAAAGAAGGTAAAGTGACACAACAATTTTCATTTAAGCAAAACAACTTAGCTTATGATTATTTAACATTTCAAATTTATGTTTTATAGAATCTAATAAAATTAGAAACATATATATAGTCAAAATATGAGGAATTTATATTTCTACTTGTAGCAAGATTGATAGTTTATGTTTTTCTATAGGTTTAAGTTATCTTAGAATGGATTTTGTGGCAGTAGTTCATTTTGAAAATTTGATGGTCTTATCAAAAGGCAAAAATTGAGGTAATTTTTATATGGTCGACATGTGTTTTTAATCATGGATTTGAATTTTTTAGATGGTAAATTGGGTAAAGTGGGAAAAAACATTTCTTATACCCAACATAACTATTTTTATTACAACTATTTGAAGGGTTTGAATCTATATTTTATGGAATCAAATAATAATAACAATCAATAATCAAGCTAGTTTCATTAATATTATAGTAGGATTGTAAGTTTTTACTGTAATCTATTTAGTTATGTTTGATCAAAGGAAATTTTATGTCTCAATAGATTATTTTACAAATTTGATGGTCTAACAACTTAAGTGGAAGGTTGAAGTAATGTTTATATGGTGGGGATGTGTTTTGTAGGGTGGATCTTCTGTGAGATGGTTCTTCTTACTCTATAGGCATTAATTTCCCTTTTATAAAGGTTTAAACTAAAATAATGAAACAAATAGAGAGAATAGTGAATATTATTCCTCTAAGTAAAAGAGAGAAAATAATGAAAATTACCCCCATAAGTGAAGGTTTAAACATTTAAGTTGTAACACTTTCCTTCACCATGGCAAAGTAATCTAAACAAGCTATAGATTCATATGGTATGATAAATTTATTTGGAAAGTGTTAAAAGACTTTTTCATATCTTTTATAAACTAAAAATTAGTTTGGAATTTCTCATTATCCCTTACAATTATTTCTTCAAATTTTCAACACTCAATCTTATGACATTTGTTGAGGGTTTTGTAGTGTATGATTTTTCTTATAAATTTGTTTTATTTTTAGTAAAAGGCAAGATGATATTTATGTAGGCCTTTTGGGAGGTGAGAAACCATGGAAATTAGATTCTTATATAATAGGGAAAAATAATATCATCATCTAGACTTTATTAATTAAATGTGACAAAACTATATATTAATGGAGTCTTTCTTTATTTTTTCTTTTTCTTTTAAATTTTTAGGTGGGAAGGAACCAAAGAGAGAGGCTTAGAGATTTGAAATTGGTAAGATGAAAAGGGATCCTCCATTTATGAATATTTAAGATATATTTTATTTCCATTTTATTCCTTGGTCCCTTTTCCCCATTAGTCATCCAACCTCTTGCCTTGGTTGATGTATGGTGTTTTGTTTCTACTTGGTGTTGTTTGGTTTTCATGATCACTAGGTTGTGGTCATTGGTTGTTATTTTGTACTCCTTTGATTTTAATTTTTTTATTTATATATTATTTTTCATAAGTATCTTCTCCTAGCCTATTTTTTCCCTTGAATTATGTATTAGAGGGGTCTTTGGTGAAAGCTGAGGTTGTATGCATTAATGTCATAAGTGTTTATGGAAAGGGATATAAGTGATGCCTCTATGTGTGTGGGTCTATTGAAGGATGGTGGTATTAATTTATCACCCAAAGTTTTAGTGAGTCTTCAAAATAGCCTTGGTTAGAGCTCTATTGAGATTTTGGCTGGAAGAGAAGAGAAGGAAGGAGTAGGAAAGAAGCATTTTTCATAAGTCCTGGAGTAGGAAGACATCGTAAAGCATACAAAAGGTGAAAATTTAATTTTCAAAGCTTCAAAAATGGGTGGTGATGGAACCAAAAATGACATCTCAATCAAAGATGATAACCCCTATAGTTTTGGAGAAACCCTATCTCTATTTTTGAATGAATCAATGGAAAGATATTTACAATTAAAAGAATCATGTTTCATGAATATTGCGGTTTTTTTTGTTTGTTTGAATAGAAATTCCTTAACCTCTAGAAATTCTTTTGATAACTAGTTGAATTCTATTTGGGGGAAAAATGGTTATTTATATTTATATTTATAAAATGTTTTAAAAAGGTGTTTTCATGATTATATTCAAAAATTCCAATATGCAAAGACATGTTATCAATAAACCCCTATAGAATGTTGGGCAATTAGTTTTCAAGGTGGTGCCATGGAACCCTAAGTTGGATTGTAATGATATTTCCTTTAAGGTAACTCTAAGATGAGTTGATATTGAAAATGTTCCTATTTAAATCTATAACTTCCTCCCTCAAAGTCTTAAACCTTTAGTTGAATTTCTAAGGATTGAGGATTCATGAATATCTCTTGTGTATATGAATGTTAGGATTATTATTTATTTTGATCCATTAAATGTCTTCCCTCAAACATTTATTTTAAATAATATGGAAATTCCTTCTCCTACTCCATCAAAGGTCTTACAGGTTTTAATGATTTTATCTTTTCTAAAAAGGATGTACACCTTAAAAAGGACTTCCCTCTTTTGGGTAAACTTTGAAGGGTGAATAAAACTATGTAAAGTGAGTCTCTACTTGATGATAAAGAAATTTTTAATAAGATTACCTCTAACACTAATGAATATGTAGTTATAATATAAAACACTTAATTTTATTTAGAACCCAATAATGGTCTTGAAATTTATAAAGAGCCTATGGGGAAGCTTGAGTTTCCTAGGGGTTTGTAGGATATTTGCACTTTTGCCCAATCGATGGAAGAACTAGTTTTAGAAATGGACTATGTTGATGTTTTCCCTAGGAATTTTTTGGAGTGTAAGGTTATGGTTACTCTACCTATATATTAGGAATTTTAATTTTATTTATCCACTTTTGATTAGAGATAAAATTTGATATAAGATCTCCCTTCCTCCAAAGGTAGACTCTCAAATGTTACATTGTTATTTTAGATAGTCTGTCATGATTTTCCCCTTGATCCTATATTTTTATTTGGATAGTGATGAGAGGGTCCCTATGGTTGTTTATCATACAAAAAGTCTTGGTATTAATTTTGGTTTTACTTTGGAGAAATCTTTGCCTCCTAAAGTTGTTAACTCAAATTTACTCTCTAGTGGTATGCCAAAGATTAGTGCTAAAATATTTTAAAAGGAAGTTAATTCAGGCTCCTTTTTATGGTTACCTCGAGGGGAGGATGGAAAGATTCTAGAATGGAATATAATAAGTATTGAGGAGAACAAAAAAAATACAAGTAAAATAAGGTTTCTTAATGTTTTACAAGGTTGTATCAAAGCAAAGGAAGCTCTAAGGCCTCTAGCCTACAAAGGTGGGTTCCCCATCCCCTTGTGATGAAGATTGTTGATTGGAATGTGAGGGGCCTAGAATCCCATAATCATAAAATAATTGTAAGGTAGTTTAGGTGGTCAAGGGAGGGCATTTATTTTTTGCTTCTTCAAGAGGTGAAGGATGTTGGCTTCAAGATTGACTCGATGCTAAATTTCATTTGGCCTAATGCTCTATGTTTTTTCACTTCTCATTAAAAAGGGAAAGGAAGTGCCTCCATTTTAGTTAATCCCAAGTGGAAAAGGTCTATTAGGGATTATAGTTCATCCCTGTGTCATAAAGTTGTGTGGATCACCATTCAAAGTGAGAATCAGGATTTTAACATTTGTAATGTTTATACTTATAATGTTTATAGGGAAAGGGCTATTTTTTGGAATTGGCTAGTCTCTAACATGAAATACATCACTTGAATTTTTGTGGTGGATGATTTTAACATGGTTGAGGAGAAAGAGGATAGGCATGGTGCCGAGTTGCATATGTGGAAAGGAAAGGAACTTTTATTTTGTTCAAAACTCAATCAGATTCATAAAATCTTTGATCCTCTTAACTGAGGTAAACATTATAGAAAAATCATATAGTTTATGTTGTAAAAACATTAAGGCAATCGTAATAGAGTTTACTCTATGCTTGATAGATTTTACTTCAATAGGATTAGACTCAGTATCCAGTAGGAGAAATATTGTAACTCTATTAAGGCACTCTCATTTACCATCTCTAATTGCCACCCAATTGAACTTTTTGTTTTCTTAGAGACTAATCTGGAGGTGAGTGCTCCATAATGGAAAGGTATATATAAAATCAATGTTTCCCACTTACATAATGTTGACTATAAAGGAGGTATCTATTCTTCTTGGATTATTGGTAGGTTCATAATAGATTCCTCCTCCAATATAAATAAGTGTAATAGAAGCATGGACTTATGTTAAAACTTTACATGAACCTATGGCCATCATCAAGACAAAATGATAAGGAAAAAATATTGTATTACCCAAGAGAAGTTGATTCTCTTTGAATCTAGGTTACATAATGGTCTAAGTAATGCTCTCCTACTTGATACACTAAGTATTCTAAAGCATGAGACAAGACAACACTAAATAATTATCACCAAATGTCCTCAAGTTCATTCTAGATTAAAATAGATCAAGATAGGGGATAAAGGCTCTAAACTAAATAAAGTAGCATAAAATTCAAATTCAAATGATTAAATGTGGTGGGTTTGTGTCTAATGAATTAGTTGAACTTAATTTTTTTTTAATCATTTTACTCTGAGCTCCTCTTGTTAGATGGCTCAAGTCCTCAAATTGACCATAATAGGGAATTGTTTACTAAGTGTATTATTAATAAATTCTCTAGTAAATAGGGTGTTTGGATTGATAGTGAAATCTCCTAGGATGAGATAAAGGAAAAAAATCATTTATCTAAAAATTGATAAAGCCCTAGGTTTTGATTATTTCCTATAGAATTTTATAGTCAAATAAGGATTGGATTGCACTTCAATGTTTGGGGGTATTTAGGGAAGATATTGAGGTGGGAACTTTGGGGCATGAAACTAATGAAGGATTTGTCAATATCATCACAAACTCTTGTGAGCCTACCCTGGTTCAAAAT
Organism: Torreya grandis; assembly: GCA_037957365.1. Lineage (NCBI taxonomy): Eukaryota > Viridiplantae > Streptophyta > Pinopsida > Cupressales > Taxaceae > Torreya > Torreya grandis. The sequence goes on along the minus strand of JARHVA010008019.1, from coordinate 285,688 downwards.
TGGAGACCAATTACCCTTCTTAATAACTTCTATAAAATCCTAGGAGCTTCTAGCCAAGAGACTTTCTTCCCTACCACCCTTAGTGGTCTTGTTAACATAATCTAGGTTCATTGAAGGTTGATATATCATTCAAAATCTTATCTCTAGTTGGGTAAAAATTAATTACTCTTGCGATTCTAGTTAAGACATTGGTATGATCTTACTTGAGTTTAGAAAAGCCTATGATAGAATTGCATGGCCTTTTATTGACTTAATATTGAAAGCCTTTATGGTTCTAGTTTAGTTGTGCATAATGGTAAATTTATTATTCAAGGATACCTCTATTATTAGTTAAGTGAATGGGTAACTAATGAACTCAATTGAAATTTAGAGGTCCATTAGATAAGGTTGTCCTCTTTCCCCCTCCTTGTTTATTGTCATGAATAAATCCCTACCTTATCTCTTGAGAATTTCCTCTATTGGTCCACTAGTTAGAGGTATCTCATTGCCTAATGGTTTTGAAATTCTAGATGTTCTATCTGAATATTATACTATGTTATTTTCTAAGCTTGACAAGGATAATCTTTAGTAGGTAGATAAAAGGATTAATGTTTATTGTTGTGCCTTTGGGTCTAAAGTGTCTATGCACAAATCATGTATGATGGGATGGGAAGAGGATTTGTCAGATTGTCTATATGATTTTGGGTGGGTATAAAAGGACCATAATCATTCAATTAGATATTTGGGTATTCCTTTTGCCTTGTTACCTTCTTTTAAATATATGTGGGATTAGTTATATGTCAAAATAAATAAAAAAATTGGTAAATGATAGCATCACCTTCTCTCTCTCTCGAGCAGGATTTAAGTGTATCAAAAAGTGTTCTCCTCATACAAAATTTATTATACAACCTATAATATTTTCAACAAGAACCCAATTATTTTTTGTAGAGAATTAATTTGGAAAACCCTGCAAGAAAGAGTACATAGAAATTCAAAAGATAAAAAATCCCATGGGAAAAGTGAGGACATCAAGCTGAGGGAAATAAAGCCAAAGTAAAAGAAAATCCCAGGAAGGATAAAGACTCAAACTTTTTGTTTGAAGAGTGATGTCTAAAGATAAAGAAGGACAAACTGTATATGGGAAAGTGGACTAACAAAAGATTTGAAGAAAAATCCAAGACCAAAGACAAGTCCATAGGAATAAACACAAGAGCAATGCATGCACAAAAATAGAAATACAAAATAGATATCAAAGAAATAAATTCAACTTGAATTTATCTCTCACTCAACAAGATAATTTTGCATGTAAGCACTTTCATTTGTCTCAAGCTCATAACATTCCAATAGGTCAATGAAAGTTCCAAATTCAAATATTGAGCTGACTATTCTAGATTTAGAATTGACTAATTATTAAATGCCACATTTGCTAAGAGTTTTCCATGCAAAGGAGAATAATATCTTCGTCTAACCTAGCCTTTCAAACATTTTAACTCAACATTTCAAACATTATAAATCATCTTCTAATAGATCAAGTAAGAGTTCTAAAATTGACACTAGCATTGGATTCCATGCATACTATTATCATCTCATACTTCCAAATGTTCCAGCAGCTCATGAAGAAGCTAAAATTGACATTGTCATGGATTTCCATGAAAAAAGAGGTGAGCATTTCAATAAATAAAGACAAGTCCACTTCCTCTAATGCCAAGGAGTTTCATATAAAGACAAGTCCACTTCCTCTAATGCTAAGGATCTTCATGTAAAGAGAAGTCCACTTCCTCTAGTGCTAAGGAGCTTCATGCAAAGACAAAGGGAAAACATATTTTATTGAAAGGCAAAGTTAGCCTTGAGTTAATCTAAGTTAAGCTTCCTCATCTATTTTGCAATACCAATATTTTGGCTTTTGTAATTCTCTATAAGTTGGCTTTTAGCCTTGATTAAATTATCCCTCTCTTGACATGACCAGACTCTGCCATTGGTGAGTTGTGTAACTTCTTCAATCAATAAAAGGACTATAATTTCAGATTTCAATTGCTAACATAGTGTATATTCATTCAGTAATTTGCATATGTGGTAAATTTCTCTCCTGTCCCAAATTTTGATTCTTACCTAGTTGCTAGATTATCATATTATGTAGGTCATGTTAAGTGTTCTTTATGTCTTTTGATGAAGCTATAAGTGGATGTTAGGTGGATACAAAGTGTCTTATAGTAGACTTCTCTTCATTATTTTCCCTCATAATTTGGTAATTGGATCGAACCTTCTCATGAAATACTTATGCATAGTGATCGATTGAAATCAAATGTCTTCCTTTTCCATTTTTTGTTTAGTGTTAAGGGTTCCAAGTAGAGTGGATCAATATTTTAGTGTATCACCATTATTAGGTAGGATTTCCCCTTAAATTTTCCTTCTCCCTTTTCTATGTTAGTCTGTAGCATAGAGTAGAGATCCTCATTGATACATCTTATAGGAACTAGCCTTTTCTAGAGGTTCTTCTCACCATTGAGGCACCCACCCTCATGAGAAGATCCCATTATTTCAATCGGATATAGGATTGACCATTTCATGCATATCTATTAACCATGGGATATACAGAGAGGGGGGGGTGAATCAATATATCATATATCTTACAAATATTTTCCTTAACCAAATTCCACTTAATCAAGCTTTTAAGATATGCAATAAAATTGAAACAATAAACACCACACAAGATAGAGAGAGACACCAGATATAATGTGAAAACCCAATGTGGGAAAAACCATGGAGAATAATCTCAAGTATATGAATGAGAACCAACCAAAACAATATTTGAAAGCCAAGCTTGTACGAGCACCAACCCCTTTGTTGAGCACCAACCCAACAACTATTCATGAGCACCAACCCATAAGATCACCACATCCCTTTTCCAAGCACCAACCTAGCTATTATTCATGAGCACCAACCCATAAGAGCACCAACCCCTTTGTCGAACACTAACCCAGTAACAATTCATGAGCACCAACCCATAGGAGAACCAACCCCTTTGTTGAACACCAACCTAGTAACAATTCGTCAGCACCAACCCACAAGAACACCAACCCCTTTGTGTATACCACACACCTATCTCTCAATGTTTCTATCTCAACAAATGATAGATCAATACATCTCTTTCCTCTCTCTCACATTTGCTCTTCTAAGCTAGATATAACAAATATAAATCATATTCATCTCTCACAATTGCTCTTCTAAGACAGATATTATAATATCAAATCAACCTCTATCTCTCATATTACAAATGGCTTCTCAAGCTTTTATTTATAGCTTTCCAAATGACCTTTGGCCTTCCCCATTTGTGACCCTTAAATCCTCATGTAAAATGGTGCCAAACTTGTATGACCCTTCATATCCTTGCCTTTAAAAAGTCATGTGGTGACCCTTCATGATCAAAAACATCCTTCCAACTTTTGTCCTTATCTTGGTGACTTTTCATATTCCTCAACGTGTCCCTTCATGAGAAATTGTGCCCTTCCTCTTTTTTCTTCACTTGGTGACTCTTGGAATTCCCTAAGATGACTCTTCAGGGGAAAATGCATCCCATCCTTGTTTTGTCTTTACCCTGTGGCTCTTTGACTTCTCCATGGGCCCTTATTTTGTCTAATATGCAACCAAAAATATATTCATTAATATTAAATAAATATTAACTCACATTAGCCAAGATATATTAATTACAAACAACATTAAATGCAATGGGGCCTTTATAACCAATAATGCTAGACCTTTGACATCAATGATAATATTTCCAACAATCTCCCCCTTTGTCATTGATGGAAACCTCAATATTGAAACTACCACATCCTATCACCTACACATATTGTCATATGAAAACATACAGTAACTCCCCCTTACTGTAGGAACATGTACTTGTTCCATGTACCTATTTTTTCCACCTGTACCTGTAGCTATTATTCTCCCCCTTTGACATCAATGGTGAAGGGCCTTCTTGGAGCTAACACTTAGCTTCACCTCAACTGATGTTACACATCAATGGTAAGAAATAATAGAAATTACTCCCAACTCCTCTTGCAGATATTTGAATGTGTCCTTTGAGAAGATATCTAACAATACATACACATTGTTCCCTATCCTTTGAGCATCTACAATCAACTCATTTGAATCTTTTCTTCTAATCTCACAACCTTTAGCATGAAAATTTAATGTGTATCCTTGATCACATATTTGACTAATACTCAATAGGTTATGCTTAAGACCTTTTACATATAAAACATTCTTAGCCTTAGTTCTACCATAATACAAACTCAAAGTACCTTTTCTGTCTATCCTAGTAGTGGCTTTATCTCTAAATCTAACTATACCACCATTGATCTTCTTTAGAGTAATGAACTTACTTTTATCTCCTATCATATGCCTCAAACATCTACTATCAATTAACCATGGCTGATCTTTACCTCTTACATGCAGGGCTGTCTAAACCATCATAGAATCTTTAGGTTATTTCTTCTGCCATGAACATGTCTGAACCTTCTTCTTGATGAATGGAGATTTGAAACTCTAATCCTTATTGATTGACTCAAACACACTTCTATAATACCAAGCTATGTGTCTGAAGTTGTTACACTTGTATCATACTATGGTCTCTTCATCAAAGCTTGATAGAGGAGAAAAATAGTTATGGATTCTCCTTGACTTTGCTTGAATTTCCTTCTCCTTATTTCTAAAATTGTTATCTCTTTTCCTAAATTCTAATTTATTGTGACCATATCCATTACAATAAAAACAATAGCAATAAAAATAAGACCTGTTTGTATATCTCTGACTTGATTGTCTTTTGTATCATTGTTCTCTCCAGCCTTCTCTGTTTGAAATGTCCTCTATATTTTTCACTTCTCCCCTTTTTGTTTCCTCTTTTGTAAGAGCTTCAACATAGTTCTTTTTCTTTTCAAAACTAATCCCTGTCTTTTCTAAATTTGGTTTTTGACTTTCCAATATCTTATTCAGCATGTTAGTGATATCCTCAAATTTTGAATCACTAACTACTTTATCACTGAATGCTTTCTTAATATCTTATTTTAGAGAGGCAATTTAAATAACATACCTTTGACATTCTTTTCTTTCTATTTGAAACTATGCTATGAGGTCTTCTTCATTCTTCTTGGCTTATTCAAAGTGTGGTTGTAGATATTCAATCATTTCCTTTGAATCTTGTTCATTTTTCTTAATTTGGAGCTTTAATCTTTGATTCTTCTTATGAACAACTTCTAACTCTTCTAAGGCACAAATGAGCTATCCTTCCATATTCACTTTAGCTTCCTCCTCTTTTTATTCTTGATCATCTTCATGTATGGCCATGAATAGAATCTCTTCTTCTAAATCACTGACTCCACTATCTTCGCCTGAGCTAGGATCCTTGGAATGCAGGCTCTTATTCTCGAATCCCTTATTAGATTTTCCTTTGAAATTATTCTTGTATGTAGGATTTTCTTATTCATCATCATTAAATTTATTTGGGCATCTAGCTAAAAAATGTCCAATCTTTCCACAATTAAAACATTTAAAAGGTAATTTTCCTTGACATTTACTTGTTCCTCTTTTCATCTTGAAAATGAAAAGTGATCCATTGTCATCTTCATCATCACTAAAACTATCACTTGATTCTTGAATATTAGCTTTCTCCTTCTTTGATGTCTTGAAAGCTACTTATCTTTTTGAGGGTTTATCCTATTCTGTCTGCATCTCATATGCCATGAGAATACCATGAAGCCCATCCATCTTTAGCTTGGCTAAATTCTTCGTCTCCTCAATTGCCAAAACCTTTGCATCATATCTCATTGGTAGAGATCTCAAAACCCTTTTTGCCACTATTGACTCATCCAATGTTTCTCCAAGACCTTGAATCTGATTTATAATTTGATCAACTCGCAAAAGATAACTTGCTATATCTTCTTCTTCTTCCATCTTCAAACTTTCAAATTTCCTTCTCAAAGTTTGCAGCTTAGCTTGCTAAACCTTTCCATCACCTTTGTAAATATTCTCAAGTTTTACCCAAGTTCCATGGGTAGATTTACAATGCATAACTTGAACAAATTTAGATTCACATAAACCACATAAAATAGCATTTAAAGCTTTAGCATTAAATTCACTTGCCTTCTTTTCTATTGGAGTAATTGCAAATGTCTATGGCTCTTCATATTCCTCCACCACTGCTTTCCATATGTTGAATCCAAGGGCCATCAAATAAACCTACATTCTCATGTTCCAAAAATCATAATTCATCCCATCAAACAAAGGTGCCTTATTTATAGAAAATCCTTCCTATGACCCAGCCATCATGTTTTCCTGATGTACCTTCAACCTATAAAACTTTTCAAAAGGGAACCTGCTCTGATACCAATTATTAAGCATAGGATATACTAAGAGGGGGGTTGAATCAATATATCATATATCTTATAAATATTTTTCTTAACTAAATTCCACTTAATCAAACATTCAAGATATGTAATAAAACTCAAACAATAGACACCACAAAAGATACAGAGAGACACCATATATAACGTGGAAATCCAATGTGGGAAAAACCATGGAGAACAATCTCAAGTATATGAATGAGCACCAACCCAAACAATATTTGCAAGCCAAGCTTGCAGGAACACCAACCCCTTTGCTGATCACTAACCCAATGACTATTCATGAGCACCAACCCATAGGAGCACTACACCCCTTTGCCGAGCACCAACCTAGCTAATATTTGTGAGCACCAACCCATAGGAACACCAACCCCTTTGCCGAGCACCAACCCAACAACAATTTGTGAGTACAAACCCATAAGAACACCAACCCCTTTACTGAGCACCAACCCAATAACAATTCATGAGCGCCAACTGATAGGAGCACCAACACCTTTGTGTATACCACACACCTATCTCTCAATGTTGATATCTCAACAAATGATAGATCAATACAACATCTCTTTCCTCTCTCTCACCTTTGCTCTTATAAGCTAGATATAATAAATACAAATCATATTCATCTCTCATAATTGCTCTTCTAAGCTAAATATTACAATATCAAATCAACCTCTATCTCTCATATTAAAAATGGCTTATCAAGCCTTTATTTATAGCTTTCAAAATGATCTTTAGCCTTCCCCCTTTGTGACCCTTAAATACTCATGGAAAATGGCACCAAACTTGTATGACCCTTCATATCCTTGCCTTTGAAAAGTCATGTGGTGACCTTTCATGACCAAAAATGTCCTTCCCACTTTTGTCCTTATCTTTGTGACTTTTTGTATTCCTCAAAGTGTCCCTTCATGAGAAATTGTGCCCTTCCTCTTTTATCTTCACTTGGTGACTCTTGGAATTCCCCAAGATGACTCTTCATGGGAAAATGTGTCCCATTCTTCTTTTATCTTTACCCCTTGTCTCTTTGACTTCTCCATGGGCCTTTCTTTTGTCTCATATGCAACCAAAAATATATTCGTTAATATTAAATAAATATTAACTCACATTATCCAAGATATATTAATTACAAACAACATTAAATGCAATGGGGCCTTTATCACCAATAATGCTAGACCTTTGACATCAATGACAATATTTCCAACAATGTCTTTGATTCAGGGTGAAACTCCAGGTTGATAATAGTTTTTAGCACACCTAATGGGACCTATTTTAGCTAGTCTTGATGAAATTGTAGTTATAATAGTGTTCTTCAAGAAGTATTTGGTGATTCTAATCTTAATAAATTACTTCTAATTATTCAAGATAGTTTCCATGTTTATCATGAATGAATTTTGATAGTTATATATGAAGATAATTCATATGCTATGTTTCCTTGTCAGCCCAATGATGGATCATACCAGCCTGGTCATGATACTTATGAGCCTCTTTATGAGCCTAAGTAGCCTTATCAAGAGTATTATCAAAGCTATGTTAAGCCTTATCAAGTTTATCAGAATCAACCTTATCAAGAGAATGAATCTTACCTTCTTGGTAAGCCATATCAGTCTCAGAACTAGATTTCATCTTTCCCATATGGCTATGATGTTGCATATGAGTAGTCTTGCCTTCAACAAATAATGAATGAAATAGAGCTCAAAATACTAGCATATGCAAGAAAGGTTTGTTCTAACTCTCAGTATGAGGAAGTGAATGGTATATTTTGAAATGTGTCCAATAATCCAAAAGAGATACATGGACTATATATTCTTGTACTTAGAAAATATGGAGGCTTGGGAAAAGCAAAAAATTGAGTTAAACCAATTATCTACAAAAGGTTCTTATGCTTCTTATTCTCATGAATTTCTTAACCATGCCCAGTGTGTGCCAAGGGAGCTTCCTATTTGGAGTTAGGGGCCTATTCAAATTCCTATTCAAGAGCTTATTCAAGTTACTATTCATGAAACTAAACCTTCATATAGTCCCCTTTCCTTACCGATCATCACTCAAGCTCAAGTTGTCTAGGAAGACAACTAGGTTTTAGAAATTGATGAAGTAATGGCCAAGTGGAAAGAATAAAATATAGAGGAATTTAAGAGTTTCTCTTTCCCTCCCATCAAAAACTCCCTAGATAATTCTATTACCCTCAAAATTCCAAAATATGATCATGATCGACCTCCCATGCTTCATTTTACCTATCAAACAAATGAATTTCATCACCCTCCCGCTATCCTCCTTCTTCAAGAGGATCCTGTTCTTTGGAGTGTTGAGAAAGAAGTTGTAGCTACATGAAAAGTTCTTAAAAATTTTGGAGAGGATGATTTAGGTGTGTTTGAGGGAGAATTTCCTATTGATACTTCACTTGAGGTTGTAATTGAGCATCCAATTATAGCTGAGAGTGGGAAGATTGATCTTGATGTAGAGGAACATCAAGATGATTTGATACAGATTGAAGTTATAAATGAGTTATAGGTATCTCCTATTGAGAAGGATCTAGATAGCCTTATAGTTAATTTAGTTTAAATAGACCAAAATGAGGACAAAAAAGATGATTGACAATTGTACCTTGAATCTATACAAGAGATCAAAGAGCTTTGTATGGATATGTTGGCTATTAAAGAGCATGTTTATGATACATTTGATCAAGAATCACCTATTCAAAGTCACATTATAGATTGGGTTTCCTACTAAAATCTCCTTAAAGAGATGGATGAACTTGTAACAGTCAATAAGAAGGATGTGGTCACTCAAAAACCATGCATAGATGAGGTATCACTTGACAAGGTGGTAGATGACAAGAAATATAAAAAATATCAAGAGGTACATGATGATATTTCCTTTTTTTTTATTGATGAATCATTTGAGAAGATCCTAATATAGTTGGTAGACAAGGAAAATGCCTCATCAAAGGTTACGATTAATAAACATCTTGTTTTACAACTTGTAGCATTCCTTAGAATGAGTGAGTTCAATAATCTCCGATTTGATCTAGGTAGATCATGATTTATCATGGTTAGCTATGTTATTTATTTATTTTTCTTTCCCCTAATTGATATTAGTACATAGTAGTTTGCTTTAGTTTTGTCTAATAAGTGCTTGTTTTCACATTTGCTTCTTAGTTTTCCCGCTTTCATGTGTTTTCCTTCTTATTTTGAAGAAAGAGGTTACTTCAGCTATGATCAAAGGAGATTTTAAGTTATAAATTATTTTTATCATTATTTAGGGAGTTTTAATAGCATCTACATGGTCTGAGTTTTCAATCATAGTAGGCATGTTGGGCCATCTGAGTCACCAAAAATGTTGACAATTCTTCCATAGACCAAAAATTGTCAACCTTACTATTCAAAAGACGGTCTTATGGGTACCATTTTGTCTTGTGAATTAGTTTTAGGTAATGAATAATGAAAAGGAAAAGGTTTTAAAATTTTCAATCAAGCCTAAATGCATACCTAAAACAACCCAAGGAGTCATGTACAACAACATAGCTCGCAAGGAAGGAAGCCAACAAAGCAAATGAAATTACAAAGGAAGGAAGATATCATTCATAAAAAAGTCTGAAGGAATTCCTTCAGAATTTTTGTCCAAAGGAATATTATGGAGAATAAATAAATTAAATTCCACAACCTCCAAAGAAAAGTCTACAAAAAAAACATCAAGACAAAAGAATAAGGACACCTACAAAAACTTGGGTTTCCTACAAAAAACTTGGGTGCCCTACAAAAAACCTAGGTGCCCTATAATTTTTATAAAAAGCCACAAAGGAAGGATATAATCCCTTGTAGAGGGAACTTAGTTAGTGATAGGACCATTCCAACTTTCCCAAATGGCATAGAGGAAGGACACAATCCATTACGAAGGGCACTTGGTTGGCGGCAAGACCTTTGTAATTTTCCCAAAGGACATTCTACCGATGGCCAAAGAAGACAAAGAAGAAAATACCTTCAAAATTTCTATCTAAGGATTACTTCAGACAAAAATTCAAAATAAATTTAGAGAACACAACAAAAAATTGATAGAAAAAAAAAGCTTGAAGGAAAATATCCTTTAGACAAAAGTCCAAAGGAATTCCTTCAAACTTTTTGTCCAAAGGATTAATTCAAAAAATCCCAAAGGAAAAAGTCCATGGAAATTAAGCTAAAGGAAAATGAGGACATAAAGTTGAGGGAAATAAATTTGAAGGAAAATAAAATCCTAGGAAGGATAAAGTCTCAGACTTTTTGTTCAAAGAACAAAGCCCAGAGGCAGATAAGGACAAACTATCTATGATAAAGTGGACTAATAAAAGATCCAAAGAAAAATCCAAGACCAAAGACAAGTCCATGGGAATAAACCCAAGATAAATACATGCAAAGAAATAAAAATAAAAAATAGATAGCCAAGAAATAAACTCAACCTAAATTTATCTCTCACTCAGTAAGATAGTTTTCCATGCAAGCACTTTCATTTATCTCAAGCTCATAATGCTCCAACAGCTTAACTAGAATTCCAAATTTAGATGTCAATTTGACTATTCTATATTTAGAATTGACTAATTTTTAAATTCCACATCTGATAAGATTTTTCCATGCAAAGGAGAATAATCTCTTTGTCCAACTCAGCCTTTCAAACATTCCAACTCAGCTTCCAACAGATCAAGTCAGATTTCTATAATTGACATTGGCATTGGATTTCATGCATACTATTATCATCTCATACTTCAAAATGTTCTATCAGCTCATGAAGAATCTAAAATTGACATTGGTATGGATTTCCATGTAAAGAGAGGTGTGTGTTTCAATAAACAAAGACAAGTCCTCTTCCTCTATTGCCAAGGAGCTTCATGCAAAGACAATTCCACTTCCTCTAATGCTAAGGAGATTCATACAAAGACAAGTCCACTTCCTCTGGCACCAAGGAGCTTCATTTAAAGACAAAGGGAAAACATATTTTATTAAAAGGTAAAGTCAGCCTTGACTTAATCTAAGTTGATCTTCCTTGTCTATTTTTCAATGCCATTCTTTTGGCTTTTGTAATTCTATATAAGTTGGCTTTCAACCTTGATTAAATTATTCCTTTTTTGGCAAGACCAAACTCTGCCATTGGTGAGTTTTGGAACCTCTTAATCAATAGAAGGACTATATTTTTAGATTTCAAGTGCTGGCATAGTGTATATCCATTCAATAATTTGCATATGTGGTAGAGTTCTCTCCCTTCCCAAATTTTGATTCTTACCTAGTTTCTAGCTTATCATATTATTCATGTCATGTTAAGTGTTCTTTATGCCTTTTGTTGAAGATATAAGTGGATGTTAGGTGGCTGAAAAGTGTCTTTTATCAAACCCCTCTCCATTAATTTACCTCATGTTTTGGTCATTGGATCAAACCTTCTCATGAAATACTTATGCATAGTGATCAATTGAAATCAAAGGTCTTCCTTTTCCTTCGTTTGTTCAGTGTTTCAGGTTCTAAGTAGAGTGGATCAATATTTTGGTGTATCGCTGTTATTAGGTAGGATTTCCCCTTAAAGTTTCCTTCTCCATTTTCCATGGTAGTCCACAACATAGAGTAGAGATCTTCATGGATACATCTTATAGGAACCAGCCTCCTCTGGAGGTTCTTCTCATCATTGTGGCACCCACCCTCGTGAGAAGATCCCATTATTTCAATAGGATAGAAGATTGGCCATTTCATGTACATCTTCAATTTAGGGCACAACTGTAGGTTGACAATAGTAATAATTAGGGAAATATCACTTAATTCTAAACCAAATTACCATTGTAATATCACTATTTGTAGGTTAATATGATTGATTGCCTATACGTGATGTTTTGACCAATTCTAGAGCTTATTCTTCATCCCAAATCACTTATAACAAGTAAAATGGGTTATATGAAAGGGTTATGTCCCATTGTGGTCACCAATGTGTGATCATATTTTTAGTTATTCAGAAAATTAATGTATTTAGTAATAAAACCCCAGGAACACAAACAACATAAAAAGAGGGGATAATGAAACAATCAAACAATTAAAATGGGGCTTTTATGATCATTTTGTCCCTGACAAATCATCTCTAAGATCTCCAAGCTAATTTGAATGTAAAAATGGTTGGATGTGGATGGGTTGACTTGAGCTTCTGAGTGACTCAAATGGTTTCCTTGGGTTTTTGAGTGGCTTGACAAGGGTGTGAGGATGTTTGATAATGTTTGGTTATGAGATTATAATAGAGGCTTATTAATTTCTCAGTTATCTTGGCCATAAACCAAGCATGGTTTATATACGATGGTGAAGGATAATTTAGGGAATTTTAAATTATTGTAGAAGCCTCTAGTTTAGAAACTTCTATAACTTTAGAGGAGATTCCCTAGTTTTAGAGGTTTCTTGATTAGTTTAGGGATAATGAAAGTTTAGGTGGGAATTAATGAGGTTTAGGATTTAGAAGGGTGTAGGAAAGACTAGGGTGGTATGGTAGCTAGGGGTAGGTGAATAAGAACTAATTTTAAATTACCAAGTGGGCTAGTGGGTAGATTAGTAGCTAAGTAGGCTAGTTAGTGGGTTAATGTGGTAATTAATTCATTGTAATGGTATGATAAAGTTCATGGGATGTATGTAAATTTGTGTATGAATTAGGATATTATTTAATTAGATAGGACTACGAATGTGGGTTAAATTAGTGGGTTTAATATGATTGTAGATGAGAATATTTAGGTGCATAACTTGCTACCATTGTGTCATAATGCCTATCATGCATTATTATGTATCTATTACATACATCGATGGTGCCATGATACATATCATTCACATATTATTTATGTTATTAAATTATTTATCTATTCAAATACAATTTTAAAATATATGCAAAAATTACATGTTATTTATCATGCCTTATCCACTACTTAAATGTTATAACAAACTTGATGCAATGCAATATCCAAAACTTTACATATTCAATGTTACATCTTTTAGATTCTAATGTTATTTAAACATTCACATGTTATTACTTGATTATATCTCTCATAAATGATTTCACTTTTTCTTTTGAGATAAGTGATTTACAATAAATTTGTGTCATCTCTAAAGGGGACCATCATAATGGGTTTATCTCCAAGATTTCCTAAGAAATACATTTAAGATTTTAAAATTTATAATATATAAAAATAAGAATTTTCAAACTTTTGGGGGTATTTGTATTTTTTATGCACTCCACTCGTACAACTACTTGAGCACATATACACTTGTTTGAATATAATTACACTATTTAAAATAGTTTTTAGAATATCAAATTATGACTTTATACAGTACAAGGGGCACGATATGCATTCATATCCAAGTTACTATTTAATTTTTTTAATCTTTTTCAAGTATGAAATTTTCAAGGATTTATACTTTAAATCTAGGTCTATTTATAGCAATGTGATTGATCTTTTTCAAGTAGACTATGTTTGAGCTTTGTTACAGTCCATGTCTTAGTTGTATTTTAGAAAAACACTTCGTTGGTTCTCACTCCTTCAAAACCATTACAAAGTACTTTATGAGGGTTGAAGCATATAATATTTCCAAATTAAGTATCTTCACTAATTCTTAAAATTAAGACATGATCACTCTCAATTCACCACATGTTTACCACTTTGTCACATGTCTCAATAATGGATCATGCACATTTCCAAGACAAAAATAACGTGTGCATAAACACTATGTATCATATTTCCTTTAATCTAATATTTTTTTGCATTCTTAGAATAAAGGGAGTGAATGTAGACACTAAAATTTAATCAATAAATTATTGACAATGTTTATCTTTGACATATATACCTTGGTCAATTATCCATTCTGATAAACCATGATATCTAAAAAATCCTTTAGAGTCTCACAATTACTATGCATTTCAACTAGACTTCCCTATTTTATCCATATTCAACATATAATTCACTAAATAATGTGGTTTCAAAAGCCTCTATTCCTTTTAGATAATGGCATAGTAGGCAGATAAGGAAATACTATAAACTTATCCAATAGATCATCTTTTAAAAATGACATGCATCATAAGGGCTTTCTCATGTAAACCAATAGTTTGACTATATATTTTATAAAACATATCCATGTATAAAATCACATCAATGGTCACACTTGAAACTGTTAGTTCTCTTACCATCTCTCACTAACAAAAGTGTCTATTTCATGAATTTAAAAGCATTTATCTTCTAAGTAAAGATTATTATCACAATTTTGCTGCCATAGCATAATCCTTAGCCAAGTTTAGCAATGTTTTACTATAGGTTAAGGGCATATTTTTTAGTCATTCTCATCAAATATTTATATTTACCTTTACATGATCTTCCCTAAAGATAAAAGTACATTGGCTTAAGGTCTTTGGGCTATGTAGGCAACACTCAATCAACAAGAAATTATTTGAGGATAGCTCGATCATTGACAAATCCCCTATTTTTACCCTTTTGCATTTGATCTCTCTTTTTTGTAATTATTTCAAACTAAGGCATCAATTTTACAAGTATTTGATGTGTCAAATTAATCTTTGAATATAAAGAGTTAATCTATAGAGATAGGTAAGTAATCATAAATTTCTATATTCAATACACAGGCTATTTGAATAAAACTATAGTAGTGGACAATAGTGCATTATGAACTTATTTGCCTTTTGTGACCTTTTACCAATATAAAATGAAGTACTATTTTTTGATGAATTTATGTTTGTAGCTTATTTAAAGTAATTAAAACTCATAAAAATTTAACAAAGTATAAATTAATCTATTTGCAAGGATAGTTCTCTAACCCTAGCCCTAGTTTTCATTTTTTATAATTTACAACTTATGTAAATTTTATAGATATTTGTATTTTATATATTATGTATTATTTGACTTCCTAGATCATATTATAATAGTTTCAATTTTAATTTATAACTAATTTTAGTGTAAACAAATATAAAGGTTTCTTTTATAAGTTTAGAGTCTTGATCTGATGGAGCCATTCCTTGAATAAAACCTCCAACAAAAATCTAATGAACACCTTTAGTGATTTAAATTTATAAAGTAATAAACACAATTATATCAGTGATATAATTCCTAGAGGAAAAAATTGAAAATTATCATTAATAGTTTACATGACTCTTTAGAAAATAATGCATGCAATTCACTTTCTAATACATTGAAGGCCATTTATAATGAATTGGGAAATTCCACTTCCCAACTTGATGCATTGCTACATCAAATGGAGGTATTGATATATTATTATTCTAATAATTTATTATATAATGATATTAAAAAAGGATAAAAATAATAATTATGTCATTTATTTCACATGCCTGGAACAACCAAACCATCACCAATGAGTCATAGACACATTAACATTGATTGGTGTATTGATGCAGAGATTTAAAAAAATTGTGATAGATGGTGGATACTATTTGATAAACCTTCATGAAATAACAATGAGGTTCCAATTTATTTTTCTGGGAAAGATTTATTTTGAGTTTGTTCTCTAAGAAATAAAAAATAATGTTAATATAAGGGCATCTTAAGGTATTGGAGGTGGGCCCTCATTTGATAAACTTAGTGCTAAGTGGGATTAAAACCTCCCATGGAAAATTAAAAACATAATAACACATACTTTCATCTCTAAAATCATGCATCATATTAAACAATGAATAAACTTAGGTAGTTAACAGTCTCACATAGGTAATGATTGACCATGGGATGCATACACTGATTAATACAAGTGATAAAATTGATAGTACATCTAGTAAAGTCCTATACTATTAGTGCTCTACACACTAGCACAACTGTAAGTTACCCTACAATATTCATATACCATTGCACATATTGTCAAAGTTTCTTGGACCACTTTTCTAGGGTAAACATATTGGTGATACATCTATATATATAATAGACACACCTATATAAATTATATAAATTTTGGTACAATACACTACGTAAAAACATATGCCATCTATAATTGATTCAACACCTCAAGACACCACCTAGATAGATATGTATGACTTATCTACTTCACCATATGAATTCAAATAGGTAATTAATTATAAATTATTTATGTATCTAAATGATTATTAAGTTTATGTTAATGTGTTTATTAAATTTCTTCATATTTCACTTATGTTATTTATTTCTTGTATAGGTAATGACTAATCCTCTGGGTATCCCGCCTAGACTGGAATTTGATGTTGAGGTGATAATTAACACTAAAATAACCTATAATAAGGTTTTCAAAGTAATATCAAGTTTATACATTATTTTAATATTTTATATACACCATATTTTATGCATTTTCTTGCTTGGCCTTCCCCTCTCATCTTGTGAGAGAGTGAAAGATATGGAAAGGAAGAGAGAGAATGATTCATTATCTCTCTTTATCTCCTATATACACCATATTTTATGCATTTTCTTGCTTGGCCTTCCCCTCTCATCTTGTGAGAGAGTGAAAGATAGGGAAAGGAAGAGAGAGAATGATTCATTCTCTCTCTCTCTCTCTCTCTCTCTCTCTCTCTCTCTCTCTCTCTCTCTCTCTCTCTCTCTCTCTCTCTCTCTCTCTCTCTCTCTCTCTCTCTCTCTCTCTCTCTCTCTCTCTCTCTCTCTCTCTCTCCCTCCCTCCCTCTCACTATTTTTCAAATTCTATCGCTCTCCCACTCTCTCTTTATATAGAAAGAATAATTTAAATTTATGTCAATAGGTTTAATTAATATTGATTAATAATTAATCTCTTTTAGTTTTATTTTACATATGATGAAAAACTCTATGGCTACCCAATCTAGAATGTGGAAATCCACTAATGACATTGTAGTTAGGATTATAGTTCCATACACATATATGTTTTTTTATTCTTTTCATCTCCCTCCCTCCCTCCCCCCTCCCTATATGTGTAAGGAATAATTTTAATTTTTATTATAATAGGTTTACTTTTAAGTTATTTGTAATTGACCTATTTAATTTTTTACCTGTATAAATTGTGAGAGATGCTATGGGTATCCAAATTAGATCACATCAATATACTCATGACATTAGTGTTATTTTCCAAGATCAAGTATCTCCCCAACACCACTTGATTCAGAGATAAAGATTAGTGAAAATATATAGTAATTACTATTTTTGTAACATCAAGTAATGATACTCTATGTCATTTTAATATTTATATGCACATCTACAACCCTATAATTATTCTTCACATGATTCACCATCATTCATATATTGAAGGTCATGTATCCTTGAGAAACCCTTTTGGTGGAATGAGGTGAGTCCAAAATCACTGTATTAATTTTTTTTCTTGCAAATCTATCATTTAATTTACATAATTTTAATTCACTATTTTTTATTTTTTATAACCATGACCCTTTTCTTAGTTTTTTTCAAATCCATTTTAACATTTCAAATATTAGACGAGTGTCTTTACCCATAATAAAAAATACAACACCCTAGTTATACATCTAAGGAGATGATGCACACCTTATTTAGAGGCATTGAGAAGCATGAGAGATAGTTGTAGCGCAAGGGCTAGTCATATGATAATTTTATTTAATACCTATATGGTATATATTGTATGACAATATGGCTCATTTTGTATGTCATTATAGTAAATTTTTGGATATATGTACATACTAGAATTACCTATAATATGGACCTATACAATGTTATACTTTGTATATTTTTTTTATATGTCCATATTATTTTTTTATTATTTTCATACATTATCCTTCTTGGAACTATTCTTAAATGAAGAAGTTTGAATAACATGGTTATGCCAATGAATGAGTAAATAATGTTTAGCTTTGATGATTCTTGTATAGTAAGTATACATTTAAAAAAAATTATAACTATAACACATACTTGGATCAACTTTGAAGATATTTTTGACATTCTTTTTGACATGTATATTGAAAATAAACACAATAAAAATTTTGTAGTAAAATTTTGGCATGTGATTTAAAGCAATCTATTAGGAGTAAAGATGAACCATAAGATTTTGATATTGCACATGTGATTATTATACACATATCCTAGATGATTCTCTTCCACTTGTGATGAGGAAATAATGGAGGCATGTTATTTATTCAATCCAAAAATTGTTTTTGTTGAAATCCAAAGTTACTTAGTAAAACACATAACTTGTGAATCACATGCCCAAATTAACAAATCAACTTCACAATAACGTTTGGATGGGAGTATAAAGACAAGAGTGGCATTCATCATCTTACTATCAGCTCTTGCACTCCAAACTTGAAAACATATGGATGCATCCCTTGATATAAACATGTCATTCTTAAAACAAAAATCTCCACAAAATTTTCAAAACCATTACAAAAAAATTGAGAGGGCTAGAGATGAATTTCAAGCTCCTAAAGTTTCATATATGAGTATTATATTAATCCATAAAAAATATCTTACACTCATGATGATGAACAAATAAAGGCACATTTTTATTGAAACCAAAAAATTTCTTTAGGAAGCCAAATTTTTGTCAATATAACATAAAAATCATGAATTGTATGCCCAATCGATGAAATGACTTCATGGTCACATCTAAATGGGAATATACTTGAAATAAAAACCTCAATATTCTCACATTTGTCTCTTTCACTCCAAATTTTCATGTGATTGAATTCATCCTTTAAGATATTTTATTCATTATTATGTGATAAAATAGTGTAATATTTGTATTATTATTAAATGGAAATTGTGATGGGTAGAGATGAACTATAAGTTGTCATAGTTTCACATGTGATTCCTATATGCATAGGATGGAATATTCTCTTCCACTCATGATGAGGAAAACATTATGACACATTTTATCTCACATAACTAACTTGTTTTAGGTAGAAAAAATTCATTAGTATTTGTCCATTTAAATCATTTTATGAAATAATGCACAAATTAGAACAAAGCCACTAAAACTCTTTGATTTATCCATACAAATCATGTGTAATTACTTAACCACATTAATATGTACCTAATTGAGTAATTATGCTATACGTAATCATTTACTTCTTCTAATTCATTTCTAATCAAATTATGACCTAAAAAATTAACATTTTCCCTTAATACTGCATGGTAACCAATCAAATTCTAAAAACTATAAAAAAAACATAATTAGATTCAAATAGCTAACCAAATTTGATTAAATAATTAAGTGAAAAATACATGTAAAATTAGTTAATATCTAATTTTATAAAATAAAATTCAAACAAATATTTGAAAAGGTGACATCATCATGACATTACTAGCCACAAAGTTAAAAAATGCAAATATAGACATAAATGCAATAAAAATTAGTAACATTGAGACATAACTATTAATTAATCCCTTAAGAAATATTAATTACAACATTAATGAAATTTGGTCTCTAAATTTTAGTCAATCTTAGACCACACTTCTTCATCTTGATATGGACTATTGATATCATTTTAGGAAAATTATAAATACAAAGGCCTCCATGAACAATTATCAAGCTTTATTTTGCAAAGATATGATACCAAAATCATGCTAAAATCTTCACCATTTCTTCATCCTAATTGATCAAAATCATTGGTGGGTAAGGGGAGATGTCATTGGAATTAAAAAAGTACATTGACAAAGAATCCTTCACATAATAATCATAGGTATTTAAAAAATAATTACTTGGTGGGGTAAAGAAGATAAATATTTTGTTTGTATTATTTTATTGATTTCCTTATCTAGTGATTCTATCTTACCCTAGGGATCAAGCATATAGTGTTATTTATTGACTTTATTTTTAATTTCATTCACTAATTTATTGTTAACCTTCTTTTTTTTTCTTTTTATACATAATGACATGCCCTATGGGACTGCATATCTCATAAACCTACCTTGGACCTTTATAAGTATTCTAATTAAAAAATCAAACTATCTTTTGATGTTGATTTGCTTATTTTTCTTATAAATTTCTCATATTTTTATTTTTTTTCAATCAGATAAGTTTCCCTAATAAATGATGATGTTGTTATATGAAATGAAAAAGTCACCATGTGGACCAATGAAGTCACCCTATGAAACAATGAAGTTGTACTATGGATAAACAAACTTACTCATGTAATTGGTGAAACCATTTTTATCACTCTATATTTTATGTGTGTTTAATAGGATAAATAAACTCGTATTAAAAAAATTGAACTAGACCTACATATCAATGAGGTCATAACATAAACATTAAGGTCGCTTCTATACTAGTTCATAGAAAATAGTGGATTTGAATTAAAAATATTGACGTCAAATTACAAATAATGAACTCAACCTGTAATCAACAAAATCACCAAATTT
>JARHVA010008019.1:252500-257500 GCA_037957365.1 Torreya grandis | reverse complement strand
TCTTATACCATTTGATTAACTCAATTAGTTTGACCATTAGTCTATGGGTGATATGCACTGTTAAAGTTTAATTGCATACCCAATGTTGAATTCAGAGTTACCCAAAACCTATAAATCATCTTTACATCATGATCTAGAATGATCTTTTTTAGAAATCTATGCAATTGATATACTTCCTTTATAAATATCTTCTCTAGAGTGGGTGTATCATTTGTCAAATCACTTAGCATAAAATGAGCCACCTTGGTTAGTTTATCAACTATAACAAATATCATGTCATGAATGTTTCTTAACAATGATAAACCTTAGACAAAGTCCATACTAATTACATTCCACTTCCATTATGGTATGTGATGTGGATACAATAATCCAGTTTAATGCACATGTTTATCTTTCATTAACTGGCATTCCAGATAATATGACATAAAATCTACTACATATTTATCAATCCCCTTCTATAAATAAAGTGGTCTAAGATCTACCATAGGATTGGTTACTCTTGGATGTCTTGAATATCAAGAATTATGTAGTTATTTTAGCATTGCACTCCTCATATTCTCCCTATCTGGTACATACATCCTTTGATTATATTACAAAAGACCACCATTCCCTAATTTGAATCCTTTATACTTAATAATTTGGGCATTCTTAAACAATGCTTTCTTGACCTGATCATGGAATCCATCTCCTAATGATAATTTGATCAATCAATCCCTAAAATTAATATTGATAGTAACCATGGATGCTATGTACCTCCTACAACTTAGGGCATCAACTATATTTTTCTTACCTTTGATATAATTGATATCAAAATCATAGTGAGATAAGAACTAAAACCAACATCTGTGACGAGCATTTAGACTCAATTTGGTGAAGATGTACTTGAGTCTCAAGTTGTCAATAATGAGCTCAAATGGTTTTCAAAATAAATAATGTCTCCAAACTTGTAAATCATGAAATATTATGCAAATTCTAGGTCATGAAGGACACAATTCACCTCATAAGCCTTTGGCTTTCTTGATTCATAAGCTAACACTACACCATCCTACATAAAGACTCCTAGTCCATCCTCAGATGCATCTGTGATCATTTAAAATTGACCATTATGGTCAAAGAATATTAGCACTAGTGATGATTTAATATTTTTCAATTTATATAAATCTACTTCACACTTATTTGACTAGATAAAACTTTGATTTTTATACTATAGAGAGGTAATCGAAGTAGCTATCTTAGAAAAAATTAGAATGAATTTCCTATAATAGCATACTAATCCCATGAAACTTATTATCTCATGGACATTATTTGGTGTTGAACACTCCATAATATTTATTATATCTACTAAAATACTATCTACAGAGATAATATGTCCTAGATACTGCTCTTTTTCCCATAAAAACACACACTTAGATAACTTATCATATAACTTATGCTTTCAAAATAATTGAAAAATCAATTATAGATGTTGGAGATGCTCCTCTTCATTCTTAGAGTATATAAGAATGTTATCAAGAAATACCAAAACAAAATGATCTAAATAATCTCTAAATATATTATTCATGAGATTCATAAATGCTACTAGATCATTTGTCAACCCAAATGGTAACCCTGTGAACTCATAAAGCCCATATTGAATTCTAAATTTTGTCTTTGTAATTTATTCATCCCTTATCTTCAGAGAATATTATCCTAATCTAAGGTCAATCTTATAAAAAATATCATCTATACAAGGTAGCAGATACCTATTTTTTATAGTTGTTTTATTTAACATTATATAATCCATGCAAAGTCAAAGATTTCCATACTTCTTATTGATGAAGACAATTGGTGTACCCCATGGTGACACACTTGTCTTGATCAACCCATTTAATGATAATTCCTAGAGTTGATCCTTAAATTCAACCAATTTAATGGTTGTCATCCTGTATGGTGTCTTAGACTGTGGCTCTGATCCAGGTATGATATCAATAGAGAAATTAAACTGACATTTAGGAGAAATCTTACAAATTCCTTTCAAAACACATCATGAAAATTTATAAGGAATGGATAATATTCAATAGATGGTTCCTTAGATTCATCCATTACATTTATATTGACAAAAAATTCTTGGCACCATTTTCCTTGAGCCTTCTTGAGTTATATTGCATAAATTTGCCTAAGCCTCAACTCTCTTTTATTTCCTAAATTTGTGTCTAATTTTCAAAATCATATAGACACTCAACCTTATTTAGGTAGTAGTCAACCTTGAATTTATGCTTCATAAGCTATATGAATTATAGGATCACATAATATGACCATAGTGATGATATATAAAGATATACTACTGTTATGAATTCAGGCAACCTAATCTCTACTTCAACTAAACACTTATCAAATTAAACTTTTGAATCATTCCTATATTGTATCAACCATCTATTTTCCATTACTCTATCTCTTCTATATAAATTTGTGAAAATTTTAGGAGCTATAAAACATTATATAGCCCTTGTATCTATCAAAATGGAAACTAGATGTTCAAACAAAATACTTGATAGTTTTATGGATGAAGCTTAGAATTTGTCTTATTAATTATCAACTACTACATGAATAAATTGTTAAAAAGTTCCCTAATGAGTAGTAGAACCTCTATTATTCATCTTATCCTAGGTACAGTCATGAGTATAATGGTCACCTCTATGTGATGCTTTCTTATCAGACTGTTGGTTTCCCTTGAAACTACCTTTAAAACCATTGCTCAATTTCTTCTTACCTGAACCATTTTTGAATATAAAATTTTTATTTTTGAACTGACTCTTGGAGTCTCCACCCATTTGATTCTAGTTCTTCATTTTTTAAGCCAGTTTATATCTTCTAAACTTTTTATTAAACTTGTCCTTGAACTAAGTAGGGGATTTTAACTTTTGTTCTTCTTTATTTTCTTTATAAAGACTTGGTCTATGGTATATTTTCCATGAATTTCCACCTCTCTATGGATCTAAAGTTTTTAATCCCATGATGAATATCTTAATTATGAACCTCTTATATTCTTGATATTAAGACTCATACTTCAAAATTTTAGTAAACTACTCTTAGTACTCATTCATTAAAAAGTCTCCTAGATTTAAATTCTATAAATTTGTAAGCTTTTGATCAAAGTATTGTTGTGGAAGCCATTGAGATTTGAATAATGGTACAAACTTATCCTTAGTAGTTATGGTCGAGCTAATATTTATTTCTAACTTCGTGTTGGCCCACTACATAGTTACTTCACTAGCCAACGGTATGCTCCCCAAAAAACATTAATGACTTTGGAGTATTTACAAATCTCAAAATACTTCTCTATCTTAGTCAACCATGCTTCAACTCCATTGCTCAAAATGGTTCCATCAAACTTAGGTGGATTCAACTTTTTCATATCTCTGGCCAATTTCAAAGCTACTTGCTTTCTTGAATCTTGAGATATTTCCTATGTAGTAGGATGATATTTAGGTACATCCTAGTGTAATTCCTCTTTATGGTCATGAACATCCTATTTTAAGTCTAAAATTTGGTCCCTAGTCTCATTCATGAAGGCAAGAATCTGATGTATCTTTGTTACTTGCTCAGTGGAAAATTTATTCAGATCAAATAGAGGGTTACTATAATTTAAATTATAAGGACCCTTTATGGATACTCTATCTCACACCATTTTCATTTCTAGTAAATATAAGGACATGAAACATTAGTGGACCCATTAAGTCATAGAGTTCAATATATAACTCTAATACCACATGTAACATCTCCACTAGGATCTACTTAGAATAACATGATTTTTTTAAACTAAATATTCTTTTATTAGATTTCACCGTGAGAATATAATTAGTGATCTAATCATAGCATGTTAATTTATAAAAATAACTGAATATAGAAAGTAATTACAAAATTTTAACCAATATTGATATAAAAATACAAACACTTTTATTAATGTACAATGATTAATAATTATATTTCATCAGGGATAATGTTTTAACAATATTAAATACAATACAAGATACAAGGCTCCATAGATCATGAGTTTCCAAAACTCTAGTATCTATTGCAATCTCAAGTTTAGTCTCTAAATAAGTACTATTATGGGGAGGGAGAGTATCATCTAAGCACTTTTCCATACCAACCATAGACCATCAATCCTCCACACAATCCCACATCAAGGAATGCCCTTTCCTTGATAGATGAGTAGATAGTAATAGTGCAAAAATCCATATAGATAAGCTAGTACCCGTGTGCTATAAGATTTATAATACATGATGTGTACCATAAATAAAATACATTATAACATGATATCTCATAAATATTTAAATCGTACATATGAAATGATAATGTATATAAAAAATAATACTTTATCCAAAGTTTCCAATAATTATTTATTTCTAGGATTAGTCAAATTCATACATGCCACTTGATCAGATTACCTTTATCTAGTATTGGTGATGTTAGTAAGTTAGTTTAGTCCATCTCACTACATAGTACCAATAATGTGAGATTTGATTAATATAAATATAACCAAAATATTAATACAGATTAATTCCTACTAATAGTCATAAAACATGCTAAACACAAGAATAATCAAAATGCATAAATTTAATCCATCAAATGTATGAATGAATCTCCATGATATTATTTGTCACATAATGATAAGCATAAAATAACAATTTATAATAACTATATGTATATATAGACTATAAATTTATAATTTATGTAATTAGATTATAATACATTCTATGATGAACAATAATATCATAGTCCATTGTTCTTATGTATAACTAATCAATTACACAACCAATCATAATAATTTTAGAGAATCAAATAACTCATAAAGAAATTTACATACCGTATGAACATAATCTTCCATTTATACATCTTGATATATTTTTAGGAGTCATTATTCATATAGTTATAATTTCCTATCCCTCAAAATCTTATAAATTGATTTTAACAGTCGATAAAACTATAATTATAGGCACATGATCCAATACACCAAT